>CM071861.1:7324319-7345692 GCA_036759665.1 Gynandropsis gynandra | reverse complement strand
TCTTCCGATGCCTAATCCCACTATCTATCATGCATACTACCAATCTCGTGATTGCATAATAAACATACTAAACACATTAAGATCGACATCCTAACCCCTGAGTTCAATTGACCGATCGGTCAAGGTTCTAAATCTTTTGAGACCCCAAATCATGGCTAGGTTCCAAATTCTAATCTACCTTCCGATACAATTAGACTTTTGAAATTATTCACTCAAGTGATTAGCAAGAATAAAAGCATTAGAAGCAACCAATCAATCTGAAAATGATCAAATACTATACCTGAGCATTAAGCATCAACCTTCATTATATATTTGCAAATTCTAACCCGTGGCAACGAATCTACTCGTACATGGGTTCACAACACAAAACATGAATGAAATCTATCCTAGCCATAAGTACAGAATGAGATGCCTCCCTATTCTAACATCGTAGCCTTCAATATGTCCTCCGCCTTCCGAGTTCCTCTCCCCGTCTCTAGCCTTCTCAAACTTCTGTTATGTATGTCTGTGAAAGGATCCAAGCTCTCTCGGTCCAAACTCAACTCCATTTTTCCCTTTCCGTGCTAGTTACCTCTTCCTCTTTAGCAGCTTGCACGGGTTTCCTTTTCTCCTCGCTTTTCCTTTTCGATCGGCTTCATCTTTTCCTTTCTCCGTGAGTTTCCATTCAGTTCCAGCAGCTATTTCCGTTTTGTGTAGGTGGCCAGCAAATTCCTTTTTGTCCAGCAGTCGTGCAGTTTCCATTTCTTGCAAGCAATGGCCTATGATTACAATTTTTGTGTCCCACCTGTGTGTTTCCATTGCTGTCCGGTCGGGCGCTTCCAAATGTAGGGTGGTTTTGGGCATTTTCTCGTGTTTGTATCCCGATATCTTCATTTCCTGCAAAACACGAGAAAACAATAGGAGAAGACTAAATTTTGCTTAAAAACTCGGTAAAGTCCAAAATTATGATAAAAATAACTATAGAAAGAGATGACAATCTAGGATAAATTAGAAGTTATCAACTATCAACCCTTACTTTCTTAATAGGGTGATCAGGGAATTGAGCTCGTAATTTTTTTATTTGAGCAAGAAACCTCGCAAATGCAACATTGTGGGTTGATAATAGGCAAACGTGTGACCATCTGTTAGAAGTATCGATCAATACCATAAAGTATCGAAATGATCCACTTGGTGGATGAATAGGTCCATATATCCCCATGTAATAGTTCTAAAAACGACGGTGATTCATGTTCAACTTTGACCGATGATGGTCTTATTATCAATTTTGCTTGAGAACAAACAGTACATGTGATCTCATCATGTTTTAATGGATGACCATTGGAATTTTCAATGATTTTCCGCATCATTATTGAACTAGGGTGACCCAATCGATCATGCCAAATTTTAAACATGTCTTCATACTTTGGGTTGAATGTGGCATATGATTCCACCATTCTTATTTTTGTGAAATGTAATATGGAGAAAAAAACTGGTAATATTTTCCACAATATGTTTCTTTTTAGAAACCATTGTCATGATATAAAGATATTCACAATTTTCATCATTCTTGGTTTCAACATGATAGCCATTTTGGCGAATATCTTTGAAACTGAATAAGTTTCTTTGGGATTGTGGATAGAATAATGTATCTTGTATCATAAATTTTGTTCCTCTGTATATTATAAACTTTGCTTCTCCATATCCCTAAATTATTTTTGCATTTCCAAATATCGTATTGACACTAGATTCATTTATTCTCAACTTGGAGAAGTACTTTTTATCTTTTAATATCGTGTGTTGTAGCACAATCCGCTAAACATATATCTCCATTATTGAGATTTGATTGTAACATATTTGATGTTATTTTTATCAAATAAATATATTGATGCAGCTGAAAATATGAAATTAAAGTAATATATAATAGTTTATATTCCTTTTTGGAGGAATTATGTCTTTATCATTTGTGCCAATGAACTTTTTGCCTTTAAGATGTATTGTAGCATCAAATGCCCATGTCATATAACTTTCCCTAGAGGCATCTAGTGCCTTGATTTTGAGATTCACCAAGTTCGACATGAAGATCAAAATAAATTAAAGAGAGGTAAGTAAATATGAGTTATGACATTAAAATAAGTTAAAGAAACTATTATAATTAATGTCTTAGATCCGTCTATATTAATTCATTTTTAGATTGATTTAACCAATTAACAAATAAATCATAAAAACATAAGTTAAATAAATAACGAAACTGGATTTTTCCATCCTCCATATAAATAAAATAAGTAACAAAATAAATATAATGTAAAAAAATGGTGGCTCAGCCATCCTTATAACGATAATAAAATAATAACAACATAAGTTAAATAAATAAGGAGGTGGATTTTTTCATCCTCCATATAAATAAAATAAGTGACAAAATAAAATATAACGTAAAAAATGATGGCTCAATCATCTTTATAACAATAAAAAATAAGTTAAATAAATAATGGGTGTATTTTTTCATCTTCCACATAAATAAAACTAGTACCAAAATAAAATATAACGTAAAAATAGTGGTTCAGCCATCTTTATAATAATAATAAACAACAAATAAATATTCATAAATGTTAATATTATTGATCGGTGACTGAGCCCGTAGAATCATATAATATAATATATTATATATGGGACTTAGTCCGCGATGTTTTTATAATTTTATATATATTTATATTATAACCGGATATATATTTCACGAGGTCTATATAATGTTTTTTACTTGAAATCGAATCCAAATCGAAATCAAAATCGATTGAAAATCTAGATCGTTAAAAATAATACATGTAAAGTATAAATATTGCATTTTTTTCTCTTCTTAAATAATTAGAACGATGGTGTTAATAACATATTAAAAATTAAAAATTGATCGATGTATATATATAAAATTAAACATATACGTTTCTATATATTTATTATATCATAATATAATTATTTAAACTTATATATACATATATGTGTATATATATATAATACCTAAGAACTACAATATATATATATATAATATTAGATATACATAAATTAAAATTAAATAATAAAATAGAAAATAGAGAATTATCAAAATAAATTAAAAAAGAAAATGAAAAGAGAGAATTTGATTTTTATAATGAGATTTTAATAATGCCATGTTTACAATATAGATGTCTATTTATATGTAAAAATTATCAATTTACAAGAATAAAAAAATGATATAGTTCCGTCATCAATTTAGATATTCGTATTTTAATAATATGGAATTTTTTTTTATGGATTTTGTTATGATTTTTTTTTATTTGCAGCTGTATTTATATATTGTTTTTAGATAATGTTTTAAATAATCTAAAATAAAGGATCTTTTTATTTGTACGCAAATAATGGATTATCTTGTAAACACTTATTTTTACAAATAATTTGTGAACGCCTTTTTGTTCAAAATGATTTAAAATATATAGTACATTTTTAGTCTTTCTTCTTCTAGGTCGGACAAAATATTCGAAGTATTCGTATTCGAACCGAAAATTCGAATATCAGTTGAGACAAATGCAAATATTAGAAAGCAAATATTCTAAAAATAAAAATAGTATTTTTATTCGTAAGTATTAAATAGAAAATTTATTGAATCTATAGACATATATAAAAATGATTTTAATGATCAAATTGTAAATAAAAACATTATTAATCTTATTTTAGTACTCATTATATAAATATATAGACAAATATGCAATATATTTTTTATTGAAGGATTAAAATATCCAATACATTAAAATAACTAATATTGTTGAAGCTTTAATTTGCACTAAATATTGGATTCTAATCCAAATAGGTTGGATAATGTTATAGAGAAATTGCAAGATATCGAAAAAACTAGAACTCACTAAACATATAAATTTTATGCGAGTTTTATTTTAATGTATTAATTTTATAATCTACCAATTTGTTTCATTATTTTAAGTGAATTGACGATCTAAGTAGAGTTATCGATGAAACTCAATTTAAATGACTCATGTGGAAATGTATATGAAGATTTGGTGTTTTGTTTTATTTATAGGAAAAATAACCTATTCCCCCCTCGAAAATACTGTTTTAGTCCTATTCCCCCTTTAGTCCTATTCCCCATCGATTTTGACCCACATCCTATTCCCCCCGATTTTTAGTTTTCATCCTATTCTCCCTCAAAAATACTGTTTTAGTCATATTTCCCCCTTGATTTTGACCCACATCCTATTCCCTCCCTCCATTTTTAGTTTCATCTTATTCCCCTTTCAACTATAAAAAATCTGTCTAAAGTTCCCTTTGTTATTTATTCGTTAATTATCTTTTAACCGACCCGATTTTGACCTAAATTTGACCCAATTTTGACTTTAATTTTGACCTAAATGTGACTCAGTTTTGACCTAGTTTTGACTCGATTTAACTCAAATATATACTTAATTTTGACCCAAATTTTTACTTAAATTTAACCTGAATTTTAACTATAAATCAAGTTAATTATTCAATTTAATCGGTTTACTTGGTTTAACTGATTTCGAGTAAAATTTTGTTTTTGTGTGATTTGAATTTTAGCTTTAGATTTTATTGGATGACTATTGGTGTTTTATTAAAAAATAATATTTTTTACATTAGAAAAAATTTATGTTCGGATACATATACGAATATCCGACACATATTTGTATGTCCGACGGATATTCGTATTTATGAATATTCGAGTTTATAAATACAAATACAAATAATAAATCCAGATATTCGTCATATACAAATATAAATAGTCGAATATTTACGAATATTCATTAGTTTTCCAAATTTATCTTCTTCCCTCAACAATTTTTATTTATTTCTCTTATTTCTTAAAACTTAAATCATAAAAACAAACCCAGGCCGGTATTTGTTAATTTTTTAAAAAAACAATTTTTTGTATGTCACTTTTTAAAAAAATAATGGAATATCTTGTAACGGAGTTTTTCAATTTTAATAGATTTTTTTAATTGAATCTGAGTTTATGGATTTCTTTTTATAACATCAAATAATAGATTTTTTTAAAAATACCTTGAAATAATGGATTCTTTTATATGTATGCCACTTTAAAATGGGTTAAAATAAAAAATACACTAGGGTTTCAATTCTACCACTCCAAAAAAAAAGTTACTTTAATTTTATCCACTTAATATTGATATTCACATATTGCATTTTTGACTCGTGCGATCCATGCGACTCAAGCGACCTATACGATCCAAGCGATCAATGTAACCTTTGCGACCCTTGTGACTCATTCGACCCTCGAAAATTGCTCGAAGTCGTTGGAAATCGCTCGAAATCACTCGAAAACGGCTCGAAATCGGTAAAAAGTTGAAAATATCTGGAAATCACTCGAAAACGGCTTAAAATCGCTAAAAAGTTTAAAATCTCTGGAAATCGCTTGAAAATCGCTAGAAATCGCTGAAAATTGCTATCAACTTCGAAATCATCTCTCGCTCCTTCCTCTCAACTTTGAAATAAATTTCGGTTTGGAAAATGTCAAACCGTATTTGTTTTCACTAAAAAAAATAAGGGCAAAATAATTTGTGAACACGTTTTTCTTCAATATGTTTTTCAATTTATCATATTTTTTTAGTTTGTCTTCCCTGGTCGATTTATTCTCCCTCTTATTCCTTAAATCTCGTAAACCAAAATCTGCTTGTAATTGATATAGCTCTTATGTAGAAGCATTGATGTTTGAAAAATTAATTTAATAAATATTTATTTTTGTTTCAAAAATAAATTATTAATTACGTTATCTTTATTTTTCATAAATATTACAAAAATATGACTACATCTTTTTTAAATTTAAAACTTTTGAGTTTTTACATTAAAAAAAATATTTCATCTTCATCTATCTCTTTGAAACAAAAGTGTTTAAGTTCAAACGAGTTCGTTCTTCGCCTCCTCTTATGAAAAATATTTGAAAATTTCTCCAAATCTTTCGAAAAATATCTCAAAATCTTGAAATTTCACCATTCTCAACATCCTAAGTATCCTCATAGCATGACCATCACGTGGTGTCGTAACAAAAGGTATGCATGATAAAGTTTATCGTTAGGTTTTCGATGTCTTTGTACAAAAAGTGTTTATCTTTCACCATTTGTCAAATTTTTTTTCATGTTTACCACTATTCTTCTATTCCTTCTACGTTGTGGGTTGATGGATGGTTTCCACACGTTGTCGTGCCATTCCATGTTATGTGACAATGTTGTCCACACGTAGTACAACGTGTGGTACAATGTTGCACCACAAATTGTTAGGTTTTTTCCATCTTCATATATGTTTTCACTTGTCTTCGTATAAAAACTTTTCATCTTTCACCACTTTTCCAAAACTTTTCCATGAATTTTTATTTTTTACGATCCCACAAACTTTTCTTTCTACGTTGTTGCAATCTTGTAAAACTGCAACAAAGTGTTTTCTGTTCAAGATAATCGGATTTGCGAAAGGTCTTGGATATGGAGGAATTGGAATAATTCGTAAAACATCCTCAATTTAAGCACATATTCCATATAAAGAGGATGAAGTAAAACAAAATTGTGGGATGTGGATGGTGCTTGTCCACATTGTAATGACAAATAAGAGAAATAAATTATAGTTTATTCTGAATGGTGTACCTATCCTATATTTGTTGATAGAGCACAACACTATACTTGAACTCAAATGTGACCAATATCCACAAATTTGGTTAAGACTTAGTAACAATGGGTTCAAGGAGAGGTATTGGCCAAATCAAAAGTCAATCACCATGAACGATGTGAAGACCAAGCTATTATCATTAACCATATGTGAAGAGTGGTTGAAGATGTTTGTGTTATACTTTTTGACATGGTCATTGTATGCAAGAATGGATTTAATGGCCTCATCGACGATTTCTTGGTGTGAACCGTCGATAACCTAGAAGCTTGCACCAATTTTTTGTGGGGAGTTTCATATTTCTTTAGGTTTTTCATGAGATTCATCGTATGCTCAACAATTTTAACTGTGATGTGAAGAAAACGTACATTTTCTGGGTTTATTTTGCCTTTAGAGGTAAGTATAAATTCATTTATTTGATTAGTTGAACTCTTTATCTAGTTTAATAATTTGTGTCTAAATTTTTTTAACACATTCTTATATATGAGAATGTTCTGGTACCGGCATCCATGTTCCGTTTGGTCTCTATAGATGAGTGGATATGGCTTGTACGATTTAAGCGAAGAACTTAGGGATACAAAGGTAAGTCTACTATTTATCAATTTCTAACAATGTTGTGGTATAACATGTACCACATTGATTCGGATTTGTTTAACACTTATGTTATTCACTTTCAGGACAGATCTTGAGCTTGACGGAGTTGATCCAGTTGTTTATAACTAGATGCCCATGATTAGTAGAGGTGTTCTTGTTTTCTTTCAATACGTTGTATAATGTTGTATCACACGTTTTATACATGTGGTACAATGTTGGTCCACTCGTCACAATGTCGTAAACCTAACGTCTTTTTTTTTTATCATCTACAACATATTGAAGAGGGCCTTGCGACGTTGCGGAAACAACAATCCAAAATACCCTTTATGGACTAGAGAGTCTTCATCGTCGATGAAGTATTCTCTCAATATTTAAGCGGATTTTTGGAGTTTCTCGATTCTTATCTCGGTATCTATGCCAAACCATGGGCCATGTTTTGTGGCGTATTTCATCATAAACACCTGAACCCTATAAACAACGAACCAATTCATTGAATTTTGTGTGAATGCGTTGTTAGATGCTGAAGAGCTCCTTATATTCCATGTTTCAAGAAAAACCTACAACAAGGAGTAGAAGGTAGAAAAAATGAAGCCTTATGTCTAGGATTTTTCTCAGATCCTCAAAAAATCTAGTAAACCACGGTTTTCTCACTTGAAAAAAAAACATAGAAGTATTGGCACATCGAAGATGTAGCGCAAAATACAATTAATGGATTTGTAATTTTTAGTTTCTTATGTTATATATTTTTATGTGTTATTGATATATTTTGTTTTGTTATAGATGAAATGATTGTGGACCATTGTACATACAATTCATCAAACATAAGTGACTTGGGAGGCCATTTCACGATTTCTACTATGACAACGTCTCTTAACTCCAAATCGGACTTGCATGAGATATATTTCTTAATGCCAATGTTATGTAATTATAAAAAATATTATTTTTTAATTTTAAATTTTGTAAATTTTTCATTTTTAAAACTAGCACGTTGTATAGAACGTGTGTGCTAAGTACTAGTATCACAATATATGTGTACAACGCTCGTCATAGTATTTAGCACACATCTTGTGCACGCACGTTATACAATGTTGCATGTTACACCATATGTTGTGCAATATTGAACGTTACACCACATGTTGTACAAAGTTCCACGATACACCACACGTTGTAGAACATTATGGCACAACATTATAGCATAAGAATAAAAAAGAGAACTAGAATGCATAGAGGAGGAGGAGGAAGAAGAGGAGGAAGAATAATGATCATGCATTACCTTTGTTCATATGCGGAATCAGACCCAGAAGAAGACATTACATTAATCAATGAGAAGGCCTTATTTTTAACCAATGATATCGTAGGAAAATATGAAAAAAACGAAGCGTATTTTTTGGTTTATATTAGTATTATAAAATAAAATGCGCGAACGAAAGAGAAAGAAGAAACGAAAAAAGAGGGAAGATAATTTGAACTTAATAATAATGTTTAAATCAAAATTTAAACATTGGAAATTAATATAAATTTATAAATCAATTAAAATTTTACAAAAAAATTAATTTAAAAGATAAAAATGATATAATTAAAAAACAATAGATTTGAAACTTTTAGAAATTGATAAAATAAATATAAATTTATTAAAAATGATAAATAAATGGTGTTTAAAAATATAACTAAAATTTTTGAAAATAGAAAAAATGTTAAAAAAACATTTGGAAATATAAATAATTTTTAAAAACATGTTATTATTATTATTATTATTATTATTATTATTATTATTAAATTCTTAGAAATGTTTAACAAAATTTAAAAGATTTAAATTTAAATTTTCAAATTTAATCTAAATTTATAAATCAATTAGATTTTAGAAAAATAAGAAATTGATTAAATTGTTTAAAGCATTAAAAAATTTAAAAGAATTTTAGGAAAAACATTTTTATAAGTTGATAAAAAAAATAATTATTTTGAAAAATAATTAAATAAAACGTTTTAAAAATAAACTAAAATTTGGAAAATCCGGTAAATGTTTTAAAGTTGTTTCAAACATTAGTTAAATTGTTTTTAATCATCTGTAGAAAAACATTTAATTATTAAAAATAGAAAGCTTTAAAAGTGAAATTTATTTTAAAATTCAGATTATATTTCATTTTTAAACAATTAATCATGTGTTGCTATAAAATCAATATAAAAAATTTTTAAAAAAATTTAATTTTATACAATAATAAAAAATACAATGAAAAATAATAATTATTAAAAATGTGTTTTTCAATCGATATTAGTAAAATTTTCTCCATAATTTCAAAAATACATATAAGCATGTGCACAATGTTATGAGGTACGAATAAACTCGATATAATCAATATATTATTACCAAAGAAATCCTATGTGCAGCACGAGTACAAACTAGTCCCTAATATTATTAAAGGAGCGTGGAGGATAAACAATATTACGCGTTGTAGAATATTGGATCAACCTCATTTTTTGTTCTCAGCGTTTCAACCGTTGGATTTGAGAAATGTTTTGTCACTGTGGATTTGTTTGTTTTTGGATTAGTTATGAACGTTCGATTTTCCTTGCAAGCAAAGTCCTTACTAGTCCAACCGGCATCAGATCTATAGAACTCAATCTTCGACCAAATTGGCATCTAAGAGTGGTTGTCAGAGGTTTGATTTTGGCCAACAATTGAAGGAACGAGAGAAAAATGAGGCAAGCAACAAATATGAGGTGAGGTGAGTGACATAGAGCCACTGACAAAGTGAGTTGAATTCAAATTCAGAGGACGGATTGCGAAGAGCTGACGAGACGAGTATGCCACTTGAAGCAAGGGGAGAAAGCATCTCGATCAAAATCTGGTGGAGATAAGATTGAACATTTGTTTTCATAATCTACCTAACATTTGGAAGATATTAAGTAATTGGTAATATGATATCAATGAAATAGTAATAATATTAATAGAAATTTTACATTATTATAAATTAAATAAAATTAAGCCTACTCTTTTGTGTATATATATATATTGTTGTAGATTTATTGAGGAATACAATCAAAACTATTTCTCTATTAACTATTAGAGTCTTTCTATGTTTTTCTTTTCTTTTTCTCCTTTTACAGTGCTGCCACCATCTTCCGGTGGTTGACGTTATCGTCACACAATTTTTTTCTTTTTTCATCGTTTATAAATCTCCATGTTGTCTACCAACTCTTTCCATGTCTCATACCTCCTAGACCATAGTTACTTTCAATACAAAACCACCTCCATTATGACAAAATAATGAAGCTTACACCCTCCATTATCTTTCATGGAATATCCAAGTCAAGGCTCTTTTTGAAGGTCACAATTTGGATTGGTTCCTTCCTGAAGAACGTTGTGTTCTAGCGGCCACAATTCTTGTGAATAGGATTTTGCATGAGAATCTTGTGTTCTCTACATGAGAGCAACAAGATTGCCTACTCTTTAATGCTCTCCTAGGAACGATATGCACCTCTCTTCAATCCTTGGTCATTCACTCCTCCTTGGTTCAGCTCTCTTGCCAACACTTATGATAAAGTTTATCGTAGTCACATCCTACAATAAAAGAAAAAATCAAAACGAGTACCAAAGGAATACACACTATTGATGAGTTCACCACACATGACAACGAGCTTGCCCTCATGGGAAAGCCTCTTGACCATGAAGATTTTCTGAAACCAATCCTCGATGTCCTTCTAAAGGATTACAAACCCATTATTGACATTTTTAAGGCCAAGGACACCTCCATCTCCATTGAAGAACTCCATAAGAATTCACTTTCCATGCTCTCTTCCATCCCTTTGTCATTGCCTATCACGGCCAACAATGCTAGAACTCACCATAAACTGAATCCACGGGGACAACACAATTCATTCGGGCATCACAACACATCTAAGGGGTACCAAAGAAAGTTTCAAGCATGTGGAACGTTCAATCATAGTGCAAAGTGGTGTCCTCAATTCTGCCTCTCTTGGCCCCTGGAAATCGGCAAGACTAAGCCCAACATGCCATTCCTCAACTGTGGCATACATCTTTGATCACACCATTTTTGCTCAATAATTTTTTGTATGTATATACAACATTTTGGATTGTTTTAGTTATTCTTTACGTTTTTGGATCATTTGGTGATCTTGCAAGTAATAAGAACTAAGGAGCACATTATGAAGAAACATGACAGTATTCATCACAAAATGATCAATAATAGCAGGAATAGTGAAAACGCTTGGCTCGAGCACCAAAATCGCTTAATTGAACATATCGAACTTAAATGCTCAAAAGTTCTAGATAAATCTCTTAGGCAGAGCAGTTGTTCACTCGGGCAATACAACTCGTCGAAATATTTCCAAAGGAATCGCTCGACTAGAGTGGAGGATAACTCGATCGAGCTTTCAATCAAACAACGATTTCTTTTACACCAATGAATTTTCTCGACCCAATTAGACACATGTTCGGTCGAGCGATTTGCCTGACATGGTCAATTTTGCCTTTTATTCGCATGGAAAAAGTGTAGAACAACCAAGTGCTCGACTCGAGCAGTGGCCAACTCGATCGAGCGGTTTATCGGATACAATAAATAATTCAAATTTTGAATTGTTTAAGTAAAAGAAAGCTTTTTCTATTAAAAGTGGACGACTTTAAGCATTGAAGGCAGATGCTAGAAATAGGAGAGATGAGATATACAGTAGAAAACTTAGAGAAACACTCTAAGATTGTGTGAAAGAGTGAAGAAGTTATTTAGACTACATTTGAAGGATCAAACCACTAGTGAAGATGAGTTGAAGGCAAACTTATGACGACTACTGATTGAGATATTTACTTAGCTCTCTCAGCATAGTTCTATTCCAAGATGTAAATTCATAGGTTTGATCTGTGTTGAGGTTAGAATTTAGTGTATACAAAATTATTACACTTAGTGATTGGTTTTGTTATTAATGTTTTATTATTTCAAATTATTGAATGGACGCATAAATGGATTGTCAAATAGTTTAAATCAGATGGAGACATCAGATTAGGCTAGATTGTATATAAGCATGAATAATCATATAAAGATGTAGGTTCATTTGTATAGGAATGAGGATATGGAACAATAAGACATTCAACATATAGGTCAATCCGCAATGATTTAAATGTTGGATAGGAATCTAAACTGTGATGGGGAGATAGGTTTATCAATAACATTCAACATATATGTCAATAGAAAGAAACATTAATGATCTATATTCTAGAACAAGATTTAGACTGCAAGAGTAAGTAAATTAACTGTAGATTATTAAATTCCCGATATGAACAAAGACAATATTCCTGAAATCTTTAGCGAGTTCATGTGCGTGAGAAATATTCTCGAGTCTAGAAGAATCATCTCATTTTGATAAAATTAACCATATTTTCGTAAAATCATTCTTCTTAATCCCATTTAGTCTTTGTGTTTGACCATTGTACTACACGGTCTATATCTTGCAGATGTCTAGTGTAGGTATAAATATTAAAACTTGATTAGGATTAGATCATATCCAGACAATGCATCAATATCCTCAACCATGGAAATACTTTCTTCGACTTGGGCAACCACAAGCATTCCACAATGCAGATTCCCCATATGACTCATATCAATGATTTCTTAATAGCGGGACATCACATCATATAACAATAGATCTCTACAATTGCACACTTCATAACTCCTATGGTGGATGAGATGACATTTTTGTAGGTAATGGTTAAGCTCTCAAAATAACGCATTCGTATTCTTGTCATTTTCCTATTCCACTCGCTTTATTCTTTTAGACAATGTCCTTAGTGTTCCTACTGTGTCGAAGAATTTTATATTGGTCCATCGACCGTGTACTATAAATAAAGTGTTTGTTGAATTCTTTTCTCATGTGATTCAGGTGAAAGAATTTAGCACGGAAACACCACTGTTTAACAAAACGGTTAATGATAGTGTTTAGAATGGTCAAACCCTAAGTCTCGGTATTATACTTATATTGACTATTTTAGTCTTAAGTCCACTTTGTCCAAGAGTCACTCATGTCTATGTCATCATACTTTGCCTATTGTCAAACATGCATGTAGTGTCTAAGATTCATCTTCCATTGTCTCGGGATTCCTCTATCATTTATACAATTTGTGCTCTATTTATAAGTCATAAAGTTCCATTTTTACATCCGCGGTTTCATCCTCCAGTCCACTTGAAATCATATATTCCAACGTATAAACCTCTCCTCATGTATATATTGATGGCTTCAAATATTATGTCTTATTTGTTAACCATTTCACTCGTTACTCTCGACTTATCCTCTCAAATAGAAATCTCATGTCAATGATATAAAGTTGGAAGAATATGTGGCACGAAATACGTGCATGTATTGATCTCTCTGGAAAAAGATCAAAGAGGTTGAGCAGTAATATCAGAACTTACAATGGACTGATGGAAGAGGTGTACATGAGGTCTCAATAAACTTAATTATATATTTCGTATTTATTTTTTATGATTTTATATATTTTCTTTCACTATATGTTCAAACCATTCTCAATTTGAACTAAAAGTATTTATTTTATTTTGTAATTCCATGACTTTACATTTACTTAACCATAGCACATTTGGTATGTAAGTCGATACACGGAGACGTTAATGAGTTATATACTAGAACATGATTTGCATTATGAGAGTAGGTAGATCCACTTTAAGATGGTTGAATTCCCCAATAAAAACAAAGCTACAGTTTTCATAATCCTTAATGAATTAATGTGTGTGAAAATAATTCTCAAACCTAGAAGCATCTTCTCGCATGTATATATTTATAATTGTAATTTATTTTACTTGTCTACATTATATGTACCTACACCTTTTTGTTTTTTATGACCGTAGTTTTTATGAAATCGATAGTTCAAATTTCTGTTAGTTCTTACTACACAATCTGTACCCTTACGAAATATCTAGTCTAGGTATAAATTTTAAAACTTGATATGTATAGATCACACCCCGATGAGCCACCAGGGTTTACATGAGGAGGAGGAGGAGGATCCTCAGTCGGGTTTGATAGAATTATTTATGTGTCTATAGTGTGACAATTTTTTTTTTGTATGTTACACATTCAAGAGTGGAAGAATATGTGGCACGAAATACGTGCATGTATTGATCTCTCTGGAAAAAGATCAAAGAGGTTGAGCAGTAATATCAGAACTTACAATGGACTGATGGAAGAGGTGTACATGAGGTCTCAATAAACTTAATTATATATTTCGTATTTATTTTTTATGATTTTATATATTTTCTTTCACTATATGTTCAAACCATTCTCAATTTGAACTAAAAGTATTTATTTTATTTTGTAATTCCATGACTTTACATTTACTTAACCATAGCACATTTGGTATGTAAGTCGATACACGGAGACGTTAATGAGTTATATACTAGAACATGATTTGCATTATGAGAGTAGGTAGATCCACTTTAAGATGGTTGAATTCCCCAATAAAAACAAAGCTACAGTTTTCATAATCCTTAATGAATTAATGTGTGTGAAAATAATTCTCAAACCTAGAAGCATCTTCTCGCATGTATATATTTATAATTGTAATTTATTTTACTTGTCTACATTATATGTACCTACACCTTTTTGTTTTTTATGACCGTAGTTTTTATGAAATCGATAGTTCAAATTTCTGTTAGTTCTTACTACACAATCTGTACCCTTACGAAATATCTAGTCTAGGTATAAATTTTAAAACTTGATATGTATAGATCACACCCCGATGAGCCACCAGGGTTTACATGAGGAGGAGGAGGAGGATCCTCAGTCGGGTTTGATAGAATTATTTATGTGTCTATAGTGTGACAATTTTTTTTTTGTATGTTACACATTCAAGAGTGGAAGAATATGTGGCACGAAATACGTGCATGTATTGATCTCTCTGGAAAAAGATCAAAGAGGTTGAGCAGTAATATCAGAACTTACAATGGACTGATGGAAGAGGTGTACATGAGGTCTCAATAAACTTAATTATATATTTCGTATTTATTTTTTATGATTTTATATATTTTCTTTCACTATATGTTCAAACCATTCTCAATTTGAACTAAAAGTATTTATTTTATTTTGTAATTCCATGACTTTACATTTACTTAACCATAGCACATTTGGTATGTAAGTCGATACACGGAGACGTTAATGAGTTATATACTAGAACATGATTTGCATTATGAGAGTAGGTAGATCCACTTTAAGATGGTTGAATTCCCCAATAAAAACAAAGCTACAGTTTTCATAATCCTTAATGAATTAATGT
This sequence comes from Gynandropsis gynandra, assembly GCA_036759665.1. NCBI lineage: Eukaryota > Viridiplantae > Streptophyta > Magnoliopsida > Brassicales > Cleomaceae > Gynandropsis > Gynandropsis gynandra. The sequence continues at coordinate 7,330,166 of CM071861.1, read as the reverse complement.
GTGTGAAAATAATTCTCAAACCTAGAAGCATCTTCTCGCATGTATATATTTATAATTGTAATTTATTTTACTTGTCTACATTATATGTACCTACACCTTTTTGTTTTTTATGACCGTAGTTTTTATGAAATCGATAGTTCAAATTTCTGTTAGTTCTTACTACACAATCTGTACCCTTACGAAATATCTAGTCTAGGTATAAATTTTAAAACTTGATATGTATAGATCACACCCCGATGAGCCACCAGGGTTTACGAGCTCTCTTGTCGATGCATTCTTTTTTTATCTACATGATGGTGATATTCACACCTTTATTCTTATTTATGTGCATTATCTAGTTGTCACATGTAGTTTCTCTAACTGATTCCAAGTCGAGATTAACTCCTTGGCTGCAAGATTTTTCATCAAAGATCTTGGTGATCTTTCTTACTTTCTTAGCATTTACGCAACACATACTTAATATGGCTTTCTTTTCACATAGATTAAATACATTGGAGATCTTTTGCATCGAACAAATATGGCTAAGGAAAATCTGTCACAAAACCCATGGCCTCAACGTCTCGGTTATCACTCATATCGCGTAACCCCATTTTTATGCAATTGAATTTCATCATGTGGTTGGTAGTTTACAATATTTATCTCTCACCAGGCTGGACATCAGTTTCTCATTCAACAAGTCATTATAGTTCATGCATGTTTCAGTGGATGAACATTGCCTGGCTACTAAGTTTGTACTTTGATATCTTGTTGGATCTCAACAACATTGAATTTTTTTTACTGCTAAGAAATATGTCTCTCCATGCTTTTAGAGATGCAGATTGGACTGGAAATCAAAATGAAAACATTTTCATGGAGGCATACATTAACTATCTTGGTAACCATCCGATCTTATGCAAAAAGCAAAAAAAAAAACATTGGCTCTATATAGTGGCTCGGAATTGATACATTTCATCTACTTCTGTGAAAATCTGTTGGATTGTCTCACTACTTTCCGAACTTGGTATCTCTCTATCCACCTGTCCAGTCATTTATTGTGACAACATTAAAGTGACATATATCATTGTGAATCCAGTGTTTCACTTAGAATGAAACATATTTCTTTAGACTTCTATTTTTTTCATAGATAAATTAAAAGTGGCTCCCTACGTGTTTCACATGTAAGTTCGGTGGATCAATTAGTGGGTCTTCTCACAAAATTGTTACCTCAATCATCATTCTCTGCCTTATGTTCCTAGATTTGATTCGCCTCCTATGACGAACTAAGAAACTAGTAATATAATATTAAGGAAATAAGGAAAGAGTAATATTTAGCAATATCTAATATTTATAGCAAAATTATATTATTGTAACATTAAGCGTAAATTTTTGTATATACCGTTTAAATTATCTTGAGGAATACAACTAAAACTATTTCTCTATTAGAAGAGAGGGAACACATAAATAGGATGCAGACGTACTCCTACCAATGCATTGGATCATGGTCTGTGGCAAGGAGGAGGTTTTGCTAGTAGAGATAGCTTGGAAGTAGTGAGGAGCGGAAAAAGAAATGGAGGATGACAAAGGAGGGTTACCAAAAGTTTGAGGAGGAAGTCTATGGAAACTGGTCTAACTTCCAAAAAAAACAATTTGGCTAAATTTTGGGAGTGAAAGAATTTAAAGTAGATCAATATATTTTCTCGAGTAAATGATTATTTTACAAAAACACATTTTTATCAGGAAAATTTTTGAAATATATGGGATTATTTTAAATGTTTTCTTAATATGATATCAAAGGTTTTAACCAATACATGTTCTTGGGTTTCTCTCATTTTTTAATATTTAATTCTAATTATTAGTCATATAAATTAATTTTTCTATGTATTTTAATTTTAATGTGTTACTGTTTAAATTATCTAGGAAAGTGGTTTCTTTGTTTTTTCAAGGCTTTTGAGAGTTATAAGGAGTTAAATTTGTCGAGAAAAAACATGGAAGTTCTAGGCTTGTAGTCGAATGCAATGGGAGTAAATGGGAATCAGAACGAACATGCATTCCCTAGGTACACCTACTCTATTTGCTTCAAATGTGTATTCGTTGGTGTTCTACTCAGTCGTAGCAGGTTTAATAACCTGAAGGAAAGATACTAAGTGAAAGAAATTTGAATGTTGCTCACTTTAAACATAAGTTTATGGAATTTGTTGAATGAAAGGGGATTAACATGCACTGTTACTAGCATAATTTAGATTTGTAAAGAACTCATTAATGAGTTTTACGCACATTTGAGTGTAGATATTGAAAGATCTGAAAAAAATCGTGTGCAAATATATGTTAATGCTACAAGATTTATTCTCCGATTTTCATGCCTCATTCAATACATTATTCAAAGAAAAGTTCCTGGAATTCTGAGGCCTGATGAAAGGAAAGAAAGAATTCCTATAGATTCCTCATTCCCATAGCTCGTCTCAGAACTAGGAAACAACACAAGAGGGTGAGAAAAAAAGATTCAAGACCAGAACCATGTGGACAAACAATAGAGGACAATATAGAGCATGGTGGGAACGACCATTAGTTTGTTTCTAAGTTCTTGGTTTAGTTCTTGAATCTTTTACAAGATTGTAGTCTCGAATCCTTAGTGTAACGGCTATAAAATGCACATGCATTTTTCATAAAAGAATAAGAAATTTCTTGGAATCCCTTGGAGATTGATCTCAAACACACCAAAACACTTTCAATTTTCTGTTTTTCTCTTTTCAATTTCGATTTTGAGTTCAATCAAAATTGGTTCATATCAAATTGGTATCACAGCCTAAGGTTACAGAAATGACTCAAAGAAGAGAAAATGCCTCAAGAACAATGGCGGAGGAAGTTGTGACAGCACCTGAAAAAGTTACATATGACCAATTCACAACCTTTTCAGCAAGATGGCTTCAACGAAGAAGGCTTTGGAGGTAGTGAAAAAGATGGTGAATCTATGGAATGAAAATAGACACGACTAGCGAAAAAGTTGCTCAATAAGAAGGACAAAGAAGTGAAGGCGCCTTTCAAGAATAAATATTACTGAACAATCTGCAAAATGCCATCAAGAAGGCTAAAATTCCAATGTTCTCATGTGAACACCAAAATGATTGGATTTATAGGGCTGAGAAGTTCTTTGAGTTAAGTAATACTTCATAATGGGAGAAAATTGACATAGCCTTGGATCACATGGAAGGAAAGGCTCTCACTTGGTCAAGATGGATTCAAGATCGCCAAATACTTAGAGGTTAGGCTGACCTTAAATGCAGAATTTGTAAGAGATTCAGTAGCACGGTGGAAGGATCGGTATTGAGAAAATGTTAAGGATGAGGCAGGCTGGATCAGTAGAGGAATATCGCCAAAGGTTTGAAGAATTAGCAAGTAGTAGCATCCCAAATAACAGATGATATTTTAGAGGATGCCTTCTTGAATGAACTCAAATTGAGTATTCAAGATCAAATATTGAGATACAATCACCTTGGCTTAGATGAAATTATTGATCTTGCAATTATGATTGATCTAAAGAATCTCGTTACAAAGATCATGCCTTTAGAACCAGTGGACTTACAACAAACACTAGACATAGTCCCAACAATATACAAAGACCAATGAAAGGGTTTACTGCAGCAAGAAGGGGGAAAGGTATGTGTTTTAAATGTGTAGAGAAATGACATCCAAGACACAAATGCAAGTACAAAGAACCCGAGTTCTTGAATATGAAAGGTGAAGATGAAATAGAAAGTTCAGAGGAGGAAAGCCCAGAATTGGAAAATGAGGAGATGGATGTAAAAGAGGGTAAGGAACTTATTGAAATTTCTCTGAATTCAATGGTAGGATTAATTGCCTTAAAAACATTAAGGATGAAAGGATTGATTGGAGCCTAGATAATCAAAGTTTTGATAGATTCAGGGAATACTAACAACTTCATTCTAGAAAGAGTGGTGAAGGAATTGCAACTACCAATTGTAAAAACCAAAGGATTTGGAGTATCCATATGAGATGGAACCATTATATCTGGTACTGGAAAATCTCAGGACTTAGGTATCACCGTTCAAGGTTACAAGATTAAGTATGATTTCTTTTTGTTTAATATGGAAACTACTGATTTTTTCTTGTGGTATAAATCGCTTTTTTTAGACACATGCATAAATTGGAAATTGCATAGACTAATTTTCAAGAAGAGAAATCAAAAGGTAGAGTTGAAGGGAGATTCTAGTCTTCTGAAAAGAGGGTGTCTTTAAATGCTCTGACCAAAACCATTTATGAAGAACCAGTAGCATTTATTATGGAGCTTACCACCCTGTTTAAAAGACTCAAGGTTGTTGCAACAATAGCCTTGGAACCAAGAATATAAAAGTTCTTCAGAACTTCCAGGATATTTTTGAAGAAAGAACCGGGTTACCTTCGAAAAGAACAAGGGAATATTTTATCAACCTAACTAGTGGATCATCTTCAGTGAATTTGAGGCCATATAGACATTCATTTGCTCAGAAGAATGAAGTGGAAAAACTGGTAAAAAATATGCTTACAGCCAGAATCATAAGACTAAACATCAGTCCTTACCAAGCCTTGTACTCTTAGTATAAAAGAAAGATCGTGGCTGGCATTTCTACATTGACTACAAAGCTTTGAACAAGAGCACTATACATGACAGGTACCCTATTCTTGTGATTGATGAACTCCATTGCTCTACAATATTTTCCAAACAAGATTTAAAAGCAGGATACCACCAGATAAGAGTAAAGGAAGAGGACATTTATACGATAGATTTTAAAACTCATAAGGGCATTATGAAATATGGTAATGCCTTTTGGATTAACAAATACTCCAGCTACTTTTCAGCCCATTATGAATGATATTTTCGTAAAATACTTGAGGAAATTTGTTCTAGTCTTCTTTGATGATATCCTAATATACACCAAAGGCTTGGATGACCATATGGAACATCTCCACTTGGTTTTATAGATTCTCAGAAATCACCATTTCAATGTAAACTAAAAGAAATGTACTTTTGGATAATCATAAGTAGCCTGCTTTGCTCACATTATCTCAACCAATGGTGTTGCTGCAAATCCTATTAAAATCAAAGCTATGAGGAAATGAGAGACTCCAAGATCCATCACAGCATTCAAGGGATTTTTAGGCCTCACTAGATATTACAGAAAAATTGTAACATAACTATGGGAAAATTGCTAAGTTATTGACATAATTACTGAAGAAAAATGGTTTTAAATGGAACGAGGAAGCTACCAAAGCATTCGAGAAGTTAATATAGGTTATAAATTTTGTTCATGTTTTGGCTTTGCCTGATTTCTCACAAGAATTTTTCATTGAGACAAATGCTTCTGGTCGAGCTGTAGGAGCAGTCATGTCTTAAAATTGAAAACCAATGGCCTTCATGAGCCAAGGATTCTCTAACAAAGGAAAGGTACGTCGGTATATGAAAAGGAATTGTTGGCTATTGTGTTGGTAGTAGAACTTTGAAGGCACTACCTGATGAGGCACAAATTTTTTATGAGAACGGACCGAAAAAGTCTTAAACATTTGCTAGAGCAAAGATATATTATTATGGACTAGTAAAGATGGGCCATCAAGCTTCTAGCATTGGATTTCGAGATGAAATAGAACCTTAAAAGTACAAATATAATTGGAAAAACAACCTATTCCCCCCTGAACTTTACCACTTTAATCCTATTCCCCCTGAACTTTCATGCTCATCCTATTCCCCCCTAAACTATCATTACTCATCCTATTCCCCCCTGCACTTTAAAAATTCATCCTATTCTTCCCTCCTTAACTTTCTATTAAATTTTCTGTTAAATATTTTTAGAACATCCTATTCCTCCCTCCCCCCCC
>CM071861.1:7299714-7324226 GCA_036759665.1 Gynandropsis gynandra | reverse complement strand
CCCCCCCGACCTATATAAATTCTAGCCTATTCTCCCCAAACTATATAAACCATAGCCTATTTCCCCCGAACTATATAAGTTCTAGCCTATTCCCTCTTGAACTATATAAACTCTAGCCTATTCCCCCGAACTATATGATTTCTCTAAAAGTAATATATTTTCTTTAATTTTAATGTATTATTAACTTTTTTATATTTCAAAATATTAAAATAAAAATACTTAAATTCTAACGATTACAAAAAATTCTATATGATTTCTATAATAGTAACATAATTTTAACATAACCATATTTCACTTAAATTCAACATGATCTCACCCAATTTTAACCCGATTTCACCGAAAATTTAACTTTCGGTGAAATCGGGTTAAATTTCGGTGAAATCGGGTTAAATTTCGGTGAAATCGGGTTAAATTTCGGTGAAATCGGGTTAAAATTGGGTGAAATCGTGTTGAATTTGAGTGAATATGGTTATGTTAAAATTATGTTACTATTAGAGAAATCATATAGAATTTTTTGTAATCGTTAGAATTAAAAGTATTTTTTATTTTAATAATTTGTAATATAAAAAATTTAATAATAGATTAAAATTAAAGAAAATATTACTTTTAGAGAAATCATATAGTTCGGGGGAATAGGCTAGAGTTTATATAGTTCAAGAGGGAATAGGCTAGAACTTATATAGTTCGGGGGAAATAGGCTATGGTTTATATAGTTTGGGGAGAATAGGCTAGAATTTATATAGTTCGGGGGGAATATGTTGGAATTTATATAGTTCGGGGGAGAATAAGCTGGAATTCATAGAGTTCGGGGGGAATAGGTTAGAAATCATATAGTTTGGGGGGAATAGGCTGTTTTAAAAATATTTAACAGAAAAATTAACAGAAAGTTAACGAAAGGGGGAATAGGATGAATTTTTAAAGTTCAGGGGGGAATAGGATGAGTAATGATAGTTTAGGGGGGAATAGGATGAGGAGGAAAGTTCAGGCGGGAATAGGATTAAAGTTATAAAGTTCAGGGGGGAATAGGTTGTTCTTCCAATATAATTACATATGCCCTTTTCAAGAAAAGATGGACCTATAGAAGAATTACTATTGAAGAAGTTTCATATTGGGAACTAGACATATCAACTATCAAGAAAGAGCTAAAAGAAGATGAAGAATGCTCTAAATTGATGCAAGAAATTCAATGGAAAAGTTGAAAACGGAAGGAAAATATGCAGTCAAAGAAGGGCTTCTATACAAGAATGGAAGAATGGTTTTAGCTAGAAATTATAATTAGATGTACCTTACTAGAAACCTTCCATAACAGCCTAATAGGAGGGCATGTTGGGCAACTAAAAACCTTGAAGAGACTATGAAGATTAGGAATAGATTGAAGAAGGATGTGTTGAATCATATAAAACGTTGTGAGGTATGTCAGAAAAACAAAGCTTTCACTCTCACTCCAACAGGGTTATTACAGCCATTACCTATTCCACAACAAGTTTGGTCTGTAATCAGTATGGACATTGTGGAAGGACTACCTAAATCCAAAGGATTTGACAGCATATTAGTGGTGATTGATAGATTGAGCAAATATGGACATTTAATACCACTGCAACATCAATGTACAACATCTCAATTGGCAGAAATTTTCATGAACGAGGCAATAAGATGGGTATGGTTTTCCGGAGAAAATTGTGTCTGATAGAGACAGAATCTTCCTGAGTGAATTTTGGACTTCTCGATTTAAATCTCAATGGACTACATTGGCCTATAGTTCTGCTTATCACCCTGAATCGAATAGGCAAATTTAAGTACTAAATAGATGCTTAGAAGCTTATCTCATATGTTTTATCAGTGTGAAACCAAGATCAAGGTTCACTTGGTCGATGTGGGCTGAATATTGGTACAACACATCTTTCCATACATCTTTAAAGACCACAATATTACATGTTTTATATGGAAAAGAACCTCCAAGACTCATAAACATACTTGAAATACCTAGTGCAAACATGGATTTGGAAACTATATAAGGAAAGGGAAGAAGTGTTGAAGATGATGCAGCAAAATCTGAACAAGCCTCAACAAAGGATGAAGAAAATTGCAGATAAAGATAGAAGAGAAGTGAAAAATTCAGTGGGATCATGGGTTTACCTTAAATTTAGACCATATAGACAGAGTCTTTGGTTTCTAAGCATAATGTCAAGCTTCTAAATCAATATTATGGCACTTATCAGCTCATCAAAAAAGTGGGAAAAGTTCCATAAAAATTGGAATTAACAGATGGTTGTTCATTACATCTAGTTTTCCATGTGTTACAGTTGAAAGAAGCTATTAGGAACCATTCTATGCATCCCTTACATACGGGAACTACAGAGGTTTTAGATTCTTTTATGGAACCAGAAGCCATTTTGGAAGTTAGGCGTCATAAAATCACAAAAGAGAAAGAGCTATTGATACGATGGAAGGGAATCCCTAAAGAATATGCTACTTGGAAACCAATGGAGGATCTAATAATGATATATCCGGACCTTCACCATGAGGAAAAGGTGAATTCTGAACAGGAATGAACTAATAGGCTCTTTGTTCCCAAAGCTCGTCTGAGATTCAGGAAACAACATGAGAGGATGAGAAAAAAGATTCAAGACCAGAACCATTTCGACAAACAAGAAAGAGATGTTGAAGTAAAGGACAAAACAGAGCATGGTGGGAACGGTCGTTAGTTTGTTTTTAAGTTCTTGGATTAGTTCTTGAATCTTGTATCAAGGTTATCGTCTCGAATCCTTGGTGTAACAGCTATAAAAAGCCCATGCATTGTTCATAAAAGATTAAGAAATTTCTCGGAATCCCTTGAAGATTGGTGGTCTCAAACACACCAAAAAACTTTTAATTCTCTATTTTCCTCTTTTCAATTTCGATTGTTAGTTCAATCCAAATTGATTCATATCAAATTCATCTCTAAATTTTCTTCGAACAAAGTTATATTGATAAGATGATAGTTATTGTTGCTGAAGCCACTTCGGATGATGATCAATATACCAGAATTCATAGAGTTGAGAGGCATTTGGCATCCATGGTTATTGAAATTCAACAATTACAGAAAGAACTAAAAGCTTTAACCAATTCTACCAAGAGAAACATTTTTTCTACTCTTTATTACATTCTTAACTATTTTGTAACTACATTTTTAACGATTTGAACATCTGATCACATAAATATGAGAAGAAAAATGAGGATCCAAGATTGGAGTAAGCAAACACAACATGAAGAACTTTAGAAAATGTGTTTACCTTTTAACTTTGTAGGTTCACTTCGGTGAAATTTAGTTTCAGTTTTGTATTTAAAAGTTTTTACATTCAGATTCGGATATCAAAAAAAATATATTCTTTTAATACAAATGGAATATTTTGTGGATCTAAATACGAATATAAATACCATGAAAATTTGGAAATCTGAATTTTGTCCAACCCTAGCTTAAATGTGACCACATCAATAAATGTAAAGATGTGATAGTTGTAATGTTGCCACGTCATCAAAATATTGTTCATGTTACCTTGGGAATTAGTATGGATTACATGTATATGTATATATGTAAATATACACATATATAAGTGTATAAGTGTGCGAATATGTATATATTTGTGTATATATGTTTATATGTACATACAAATGTTTATTTTTCAACATTTATGTGTATATGTTTAATAAAAATAATATGATAATTATACATGTGTACATATGTGGAGATGACTGTTAGCGTAATGAAGAATTGAGAGCATTTACTCTATTGTCTCTATCATTTACTCAGATGTCTCTAGCATTTACTTGGTTGTCTCCTTCATGAACAATTTGTAATTAGGCTATATATATTTGTTTCCTTGTAAGTTCGAATAAATAAAAGAGAAGTAAATTGCTTCTCCTGCTTATTCTCTTATTCTCTTTGTTTTATATCTTCGTATCATATTAAATCTCTCTTGATTTCTATATGGTATTAGAGTATAAGATCTAGCTTCTTTTTTCTCTTTCATCTCCCTTTTCTTTGTTCTCATGGAATCTTCATCCAAAAGTATTCTGATTTCCTTGAATGGGAACAACTGCTTGATCTGGTCTAAGGTTGTGAAAGCCAACCTTGGAAGCCGAGGCCTGTGGAGCCATGTCATTGGATGCAAGTGGGGCAAGTCCATGGAAACTGACACTAACTCAGAGAAATGGGAACAATATGAGCTCACTACTCTTGTTATGCTTCAAAACTCTCTGGAGCCAGCCATATTGAGGGTATATGGGCACATCGAGTCACCCAAGGCGCTATGGGAAGAGTTTAAAGAAGTGTATGGCAACGTCTCAAACCTGTCCAGAATCTTTGAATTAAGAAGGCTCTCATGTCCTGAAACAAGATGGGAAGCCATTTAACAATCACATCGGAGACTACAAGGATCTTTGGGCCGAGCCATGCGAATTTAGGCCTGAGATTACCAACTCCGCTGAGATTGCTACCTGAAACAATCAAGATCAAGTGTTCGGGATCCTTTTCACTCTCGACGAAACCTATAACAGCATGTGCTCAAGCAAATTGAGTTCCCTTTGTTCAACGAAGTGTGTATGATTATCAAAAATGAAGAAGGAGCTACCCGCCTGTTCAAAGGAAGCAAGGGACCCAAAGAATCTGCGCAGTTTTCTACGAAGAATCAAAAGAAGCAATTTCATTGCGATCATTACAACAAAAAGGGTCACAATAAAGATTTATGTTGGGTTTGGTACCCTTACCTCAAGAAAAACAGAGGAAAAGAAAGAGGAAAGCAGTTTGCTCAACTCGCCGCTGAACCTGAGTATGTCAGGAAGATAAACTTGGATCCCATCATTCAAATGCTAAAGAATTCAGAAAACAAGGATTCCAAAAACGATTCTAGTAAAGTTACCTCAAACTCCTTGTATAAAAACTATCATAATTGATTCCGGGAAAACTAATCATATGACTCGGCTCAACTAAAAAAATATTAGAAAATAGGTCATGTGCCATAAAATTAAAATAGGCCCTTTTGTATTTTTTAACATACAATTATTCTAAATATTAATTATTTTTAAAAAAATAATAGGCCCTAAACTTATTGAGACCATGTTCGAATGCTCTTGTCGAACATGGTCTGAGCAACCTCTCGAAACCAAAACTTTCTAAGTAATGTGAAACCCTCTCGTTGATCTGTATCTATTGCAACTTGCGATAGTGTGAAGGTAATAGGAACAGGGAACTTGAAATTACTTGATAAACACTCTACTGCTCTCTACATATCAAAATATTCAAATAACCTCATTTTTGTTCACAGACTAGCTAAAGACCTTAACTTCCTTATATGTTTCGACTCTAACAAGTTTTGGATGTAGGATATTGATACAAAGAGAGAGTTCTCGGAGGAGGATCACTCAAAAATGAGCTTTACATCTTAGATACATTAGAGTGTGATCTAGAATCTGTTTTATATGCAAAGCATGAATCCACTACTAATTTTTTAAGCTCTATTTAGTATGCTAGGCTTGGTCATCCCCATGACAAGGTTTTAAGCCTTTTGTTTCCAAAAAATAGGGTTTCTAATGAGTTATGTGAGTCTTGTACTCTCGGAAAGCATTTTAGAGCCGTTTTTCCAAAGTCTAATACTATATACGAAAAATGTTTCGATCTAATACACACAGATGTTTGGACTGCCCCCACACACACATGAGATCACATGAAATAGTTTGTAACATTCATAGATGAAAAGTATAAGTTCACATGGATCTATCTTTTGTAATTGAAACATGTTGTTTTTGACGTGTTTGTCAAGTTTCACAGATACATTGCCACTCAATACGAAATAAATATTAAATGTCTTTGATCCGATAATGGTGGAGAATACACGAGTAAGCAGTTTCAAAATCATCTCGAAGAACATGGAATTGCTCACAAAACTTTATGCTCGTATACCCTTCAGCAAAATTGTGTCACCGAGAGGAAGAATAGACATTTGATGGAAGTTTCTAGGTCTATGACATTCCATAAATCCATTCCACAACGATTTTGGAGGCGCCATTATGACCGCATGTCATATCATAAATCGTTTACCAACTAAGTGCCTTAAGGACCTATCACCATATGAGGAACTCAATAAAACCAAGCCTTATATTGATCATTTTAAATTTTTTGGTTGTGTTTGTTTTGTTTTTGTCTCCAAAGCTCGCAAGGACAAATTGGAACCAAAAAGCATCAAATTCATGTTCATCGGCTACTCTTCAACACAAAAGGGTTTTACGTGCTATAATCCTGAAACCAAAAGCGTTCTTGTATCAAGGGACGTCAAGTTCCTTGAGGAAAAAGGCTATTACAAAAAAAGAAGCTGGAATGATTTGGAGGACTTAGCAAAATCAGCCGACGATTAGTCACTCCAAACTCTTATTCGAACCATTTTAGACACTAACGACTCTATAAACATGAATGACACAAAAGAGGAACATAGTCATGTGCACTCCGAAGATGCTAGAGGCGAGGAAAGTGATCACAATGGCGAGGTCGTTGGTGAGGAACACCGACAAGGACCAAGAGACCAAGATTCATCAGAGAACATAGAACCTCACACTCAGGGTCATGAAGAAGAAAACATGGAAATGAAGCCTCGCAAAATGTAGGACTTCGGCAAAGCACAAGGATCAGACGACCGGTATCTAAGTGGATGAAAACACGAGTATACTTTAATGCCTTGTCGTTGATTATCTGATTCAAGATTTTTGTTCCATTGCTCACTTAACATCTAACCACCAAAGCCTTATTAAAAAGATTGATAAGGATCGGAACCAACCAACTATGAGGAAGCAAATGGAAGAAAGAATGGACCGAGGCAATGCTAGAAGAGCTCACTGCAAGAACCAAACTTGGGACTTTGTCCCTCTTCCGAAAGACAAGAAAGCAATAGGGAACAAATGGTGTACATATTAAATACAAGAGCAATGGAGACGTGGAGAGATATAAGGATCATTTAGTTGCAAAGGGATTCACACAAAAAAATGGAGAAGACTATACAGAAATATCTGTTCCGGTCGCAAAACTTCACTCGGTACGTATTATTCTCTCTGTTGCCATTAACCGTAATTGGGAATTATAGCATATGGACAACAAGAATGCTTTTCTATAACGAGATCTCGATGTAGAAATATACATGAAACCACCTCAAGGCTTACAAGCACCAGAAGGAACCATGTGCAAGCTAAAAAAGGCCCTCTATGGCTTGAAACTATCACCTCGTGCATGTCACCACAAGCTCTATAAGGCTTTATGCAAATTTGGCTATAAAAGCAGCGAGGCTGACCATTCTATGTTCGTAGTTCAAACAGACTCAGGTATAGTCATTCTTTTAGTATATGTTGACGATATCATCATTACAGATGACAACAAAAACGAGATCAAACGTTCTAAAGGGTTTCTGAGGAGCACATTCGACATCAAAAACTTGGGTGAACTAAAATATTTTCTTGGAATTGAAGTCACTTGGTCATCAAATGATTTGTTTATTACTCAACGAAAATATACTCTTGACTTGCTTAGAGAAACAGGGAAGCTTGCGTCCAAACCAACCAAGACCCCCATTGAACAAAAATTCAAAGATCACCTTGAGGGGGAACCTATTGAGAACATTAATCAATATCAATGAAACGTAGGTAAACTTATATACCTTACAATAACTCAGCCTGACATTTGCTATTTAGTGAACCAGATTAGCCAACATATGCATGCACCGCAGAAAAGCCATTAGAACATGGTGGAAAGGATCTTAAGATACCTTGCCCTGGTAAATTTCTTATGATGAAAAGAGGTATTGATTGCAGCATCATCGGGTAATGCGATGCGGACTGGGCCAGGGATCGCAAAGACGGAAAATCCACAACAGGTTTTTGCACATTTGTTGGCGGTAACCTCGTTACATGGTGTAGTAAAAAGCAATCTGTCGTCACTTATTCTAGTGTCGAGGCCGAGTATCGTGCTATGGCTAACACAACATGTGAATTGATTTGGATTCGTGCTCTCCTTCAACACCTCGGCATTTCCACTACGAAGGCCTCTATTCTCCATTGTGATAATCAAGTCGCCCTCCACATTGCTGCAAACTTCTTGTTTTATGAGATATCTAAGCATATCGAGGTCGACTGCCATTTCATACGAAAAAAATTCAAGACGGAGTCATTGCTACGGCCTACACAAGAAGTTGTGATCAATTAACAGACATATTCACTAAAGCCACATCTACAAAGATATGCAAGAGTCTCTAAGATAGAATTGGCCGCACTGATATATATGATCCTTCACACAAGAGCAAGCATTACAGACCATCTATCAGAAGCATGACCTGAATGTACTCTTTTTCCTTCACCGTGTTTTATCGCAAATGGGTTTTCTCGGTAAGGTTTTAACGAGGCACCACTCATGCCTTCTTTGGCCTATCTCGCTTGATGGGGAATGTTAGCTTAATGAAGAATTGAGAGCATTTATTATGTTGTCTCTAGCATTTACTCTACTTTCTCTAGAATTTACTCGGTTGTCTCTAGCATTTACTCGGCTGTCTCCTTCATGCACAGCTTGTAATTAGGCTATATATAATTGTTTCCTTGTAAATTTGAATACATAATAGAGAAGTATATTGGTTCTTCTTTATTCTCTTTGTTTTATATCTTCGTATCATATTGAATCTCTCTTGATTTCTATAATGACATGAATTATTATGTTAAAATAGTGTAAAATGTTTTTGGTGAAACAAATGAAGAAAATATTGAAGTATATCCAAATGATGATTAAATTTTTTTTTTTGATATGTTAGAAAGTGTTAGATATCCACTTTATCACACCCACTTTCATACAAAATAGTTTTTTTTTATGAAAAAGGTTCTCGATGATCGAGCATCTATCTGGTCGAAGGTCCAGTACAGTAGGTAGCAGGCGTGTTCGTTTTGGCTCTTGAAATTATTTCAATATTGAACCTTGGAAATATAAGAGTTCCGAATCGAATCTCTTTTGAAATAATATCTTCTCAATTTAATCTATTTCTTGATTTCCCCGTGAATTGTTCAAAGCCAGACCGACTACTCCAAGAGAACTTTCTGTTAGAAAATCCATCCGTAAATTGGTAAAAAAATTTGCATTTTGGGATGCTCACATCCCTCCAGAATTACTGATGTCATTACAAAGTGTGTCCTCCATCTAGAATTCCATATTTATTACGGGCGGATATCATTTACAAATGCACATTTATAGATGGATCATCATCTAGACTCATCATTTTGCTTGTAATGAACATGTTGCTGGTATTTTGGAAAATATGGGCATTTTAAAAAAGATTTCTGAAACATAATGAATGATCTTGAATCAAAATATTCAGAAAAAGCAGGAGCTATCACAACAAAGGCACTAGAAATTGAAGTATTAACTACTTCAAACAAAAACCCCGAGGAATAGTGGATATTTGATTCAGATTGCGCTTTTCATATGACACAGGAGAGAAGGATTTGAAGATTATCAATAAATAAACTATGGTACGTGATGGTTTCAAGTTAAAAAAATATTAACCTAAACTACCCGCAAGTGCACGACACATGTGTAGTACTCTAGGTGTCGATCCCACAAGGACTATGTAACACAACCTAAACTTAAACTACGAATCGAACTTGCAAACAAATGAAATATTGGTTTTAAGAATGAAATACTAAAAACAATAAACTAACGAGTTCTTAACAGTGAGACAAACATTCTAGGAATCAAGTTTCAGCATAAGACTAATCAAGTTATCTAAGGCAGACCATCCTAATATGATATCTACCCTCTCTCAAGGCATAGACACGTGATCTAGTCAAATTATCTCTTACTTTCATGGCTGACACCTTGAGCTAAACCCATAAGTTTTATGATTCATCCATTTTACCCTCAACCGAGCTACCCTACTATCGTGGCCTAACATCGGTTGTTCTAAACCTAATTATCCAGAATTAGAATTCTCCTTTCGGTCCTTCTCCTAAGTTCCTAAAACATGCATCTACGTGGCCATTCGCAAACACAAGTCAATCAAGCACTCAAACAAAGAATAGATAAACGAAAACGAGAAATTGCATTCAAAGATAAATCAAAGTGGTTCCAGGATAGCCATGGGCTAGTCCCTTCTCCTAGAACAAAACGACTACTCGCTCATGCGTCCGAAAAACAAACAACATAATCAAAATAGATAGTTCAAGGAACATGGAAAACAAACGAAACTGAAGTCCTTATTTGATCTTCAATGCCCCTTGAATGTCTCCTCTGCAAGTCTCTGTGTAACTCTCCCTGTCTCTCTATCACTAACTTTGTCACGTATGTAACGTGTGTCTTCTAACCGATTTAATCTTCTTCCTTTTTCCCCTTTCCTCTTCTTTTATCATCTCTTTCTTCCTTTTCTTCCTCTTTCCTCTTTCGCTGACTGCTTTCCATTCTTCTCTCGAGATCGTCCTTTTGTGTTTAAGTCGGCCAAAGTTTTCCTTTTCCGCGTTGCAGGTCCACACGTCTCCATGTGTGGCCATGTAGCATGTGTAGCCCGATCGGGCACATCAGGCAATGGACGATCGGTCGGGTTGTGCTTGGATTTCGGTCGTGCACCACAATGTTTGATGAGTCCGGTCGTGCTTCACCTCAGCCCGAGCCGTGCTGAACATTCAGGGATTGATTCTGTTTCAAGAGCCTGTGTCGGGCTAGGATTGGTGCACGGTCGTGCATTGCATGTCTCCTATTGAGCACGGTCGGGCTTCTAGTCTTTCACGGTCGTGCAGGTGGTTGCCTTCCATGCCCGGTCGTGCAGGTGGTTGCCTTCCATGCCCGGTCGTGCTGATGAGGTGAGGTCGGTCGGGCATGCATGTTGTATGATGAGCACGGTCAGGCTTCTAGTGATGAACGGTGGGGCACTCCATTCCCTCATGTGCATGTGCTATGCATTACGCGTGGCCATGCAGGTTGTTGTCTTGCCCTGTTTCTCGTCTCGTTTGGTCCACTATGATGCTCGATGCTAGTACTTTGTCTCGTGTACGTTCCTTAGCTTTCAAATGAACCGAATTTGCATGAAAACTTGTATGGACATTAAAACACGAAAACGAGTAAAATGGATACAAAATCATACGTAAACATCGCCTCTATATCATAAACATCTCTAAAATAATGCGAGAAATATGTGTAAAAACGAGACGATCAAAATCCCCTAGACTTGAATGTTTGCTTGTCCCTAAGCAAACGTAAACGTGGAACACGTGGGGTATATAAACAACCGAGAATTCCCCTTTCTCCTAGAAATACCGCTAAAGCGAACCTAACCGATCAACTAGCAAGTCGAGAGCAAATTCGCCCTAAGTAAATTTTCAATCTTCATCCTAGGTTCACCAAGGCTACCTATGAGAAAGAAAATCGAAGGCAATTAAACAAGCAACCGTAACTCTCTCCACCAAACAAGACTTTAGACAAATGCTAAACGTAGAGCAAACGAGGATACTTGTTTCATTTACGAGCTTTTTCCTTTCTTTATTTTATTTTTTTCTTTATTTTTCTCTTCTTCTTCTTTTTATGTTGTGTAGACACACTAGGATCCTAGGACATCGGATTTGAAGGAATCCAGCCTCTACTTAGACCCAGACTACCAGTATACTCCGATGACAGTATACTCATGCATCTCGTTCAAGAGTGCAGCGGAGTAGGTGGCGTTTTTATTGTGCCATGCCCTTAGAACGTAGAACGATGATCGCCAACCCACCACTTAGATCTGAATCATCGAAAAAGTGTCAAGTTTGATGCTGTCATATCAATTTTAGATCATGCTTTTAAGGATTATTTCTATCAACAGCAGAGTGTTAGTGTGTGCTCTTTATTCTGCAAAACAAGCTCGATTTCATAAGATCTAATAATCATCATCAAAAGAAGTAGAGAATCGTCTATATGAAGTATGGCCATCTGGATGAAAACAATAAACGATAAACTAGCCTTGCAACCACGTCTAAACCCCCCACAAGCAACACTAGGATTCCTAAAGAATTATGACCTATTGTTTTTTCAACTGACTAATAAACTCTAACGCTTAGGAAAAACCTAGCTCAAATATGCAAAGTCTCACGGAAAAGGCCAGCTTCTTAAGTATCCTAGGTTCAGGGTTCATCTCAAAACGTGGCATCGAACAAATGCCTAGGACGACTCTGACTCACAAAAACAAAAACAAACTAAAAACTACGAAATCAAAGAGAAAGTGAAAGAAAATGAAACAAAGTCACCTAACAAACGTGAGATGTTCCCCAGACTTGAATTAAACGGCGTCCTCGACGTGAAGTTCCGATGGAGAGTAAGAGAAGTGAAGTCGCATTTGTGGTGTATTTTTTGTGTTTTTTTTCTATTTTTTTCTTAATTTAACCGAGTCTTAAACTAAACAACTAAGAAACATAGAAAACAAAGGCTTGGTTGCCTCCCAGTAAGTGCTTATTTAATATCTTTAAGCTTTGACGTCTCCATACCTCGAGCGTGAGCGATGGGTGGATCGAAAAGGGAAATGGATTTAGTGCTTATTTAACGTCCTTAAGCTTTGACGTCTCCATTCCTCATGCGTGCGCGACGGGTGGAACTGAGAGGGAAACGGAGTTTCCACTTTCAATTGGTTGAGCGGTTTGGTAGAGCTTTAGCCGCTGTCCATTAGCTTCGAATGCGCCACCCAAATCGCTCCATAGTTCCACTTCTCAATGTGTGAAGACTTCTCGTACCTGAAAAGGACAAAACCAACGGGACAGTAGTTTGCCCGAGAAAAGCTTAGGACGAGAATTGAAAAGTAGAACTAAATCACCTAGTTGGAAGTCATGAGGTAGGATCTTCTTGTCGTGCCATCCCTTAGTGTTGTCGTCAATTGCATTGCGGATCACTCTCACTGCTTCCTTCTTTGGCACGACATGCATGGGATTCACTCGTTCGTGGCCCGAGGTTGGATAAATGATATCTACATCAAAACGTTTTATGGAGTCTTTTTCCATTACCTCTTACAAGTGGGGGTGCAGCTTCCTTTGGTGGAAGGTTCGTGGCTGTCTTCCATATAAGTTCCGTACATACATATTGAAAAGCTTACTCCCATACGCTTCTTTACACGAGTGGGTGATTTTCTCATCTCAACTGCACTCAAGTTAGCATTCATAACAGCATGATATATTTTATTGCATTCAATGTATCCATACCGAAAAAAGTAGGAAGAGGTTCGAGCTCAAGTTCGGGCGCCTTCTCCACTGCAAAATCAGAGTGTATTTCGTGTGGTATCTCCTCACATGGGGCGTCTCCTAGTGTTGCAATAGCACTCATGAATCTCGTGTACAGCTCGGTTCCTTCGTCGGTAAATCCTGCATCTTTGTAAACTCGTGTTAAGCATCACACAAGAGGATCGAAAACACTTACTTGATCGAGCATGTCATTTGCTAACTCGTCTAGTGAATCAACTCTAAAGCACGACTCCTTGAAGAAAGGTCCGTTCATGGAGCTGGACAAGTTGAACTCTATTGTTTCATCTCCGGCATGTAAAGAAAGCTTTCCTTGTTGTACGTCTATCATGACACCTACACTAGCTAAGAAAGGTCTACCAAGAATAATGGGCACCCTAGCATCTTCCTTTATGTCAAGTACAACAAAATCAGCAGAATGCAAAGATTACCTACCTTGGGTGGGAACGTTTTCAACAATTCCCACCGGATATCTTACCGAGCGAGCCGTAGAGACATCTTTATAGGTTTGAGATCTTCGAAGTTCATCCGCTTGAAGATTGAGTGTGGTATGAGGCTCACGCTTGCTCCTAAATCACACAAAGCATTGTCAGTGTCAATATTACCTATTGTGCATAGAGTGGAGAAGCTTCCAAGGTCCTTCAACTTTGGGGGCAGCGTGTTTTGAAGAATGCGTTGCATTCCTCGTTGAGTGTTACCGTCTCGTTCTCTTTGATGCGCCTCTAGGACCTCCTTGAGGAGTTTGGCATGATTAGGCATTTTTTGGAGGCTTCCACGAATAGGATATTGATGTCACGCTTTTTGAGGCCCTCTATAAAACTGTCTACTTGTTCTTCATTCTTGCTGCTCACCAACCGTTGAGGAAACGGTATTAGATGTTTGTACGTCGGTGGAGCATGGTTTGTCCAAATCTGGTTCAACTCCTTCCATGATGGCGATGGTACCTTTCCCTTTTTTCCAGGAAGTTCCAGAAACTTGTTCTTGCTCTTTGGACAGCGAGTGCTCAATCACATTACTGTTGTACAAGCTAATAGCGTTCACGTACTCTCTCGAGTTTGGATCGGGTTTTCCGGGAAGCTGTCCAGAATTTCGAGAGGATGAGGCAGCTTGCTGTGCTAAAGAGTTTTCCAACCTCTTCACATGTGTTTTGAGCTCGTTGATTGCAGTCCCCATATCCGCATTTAATTTTGCTTGAATCGATTGTTTTTGTCTTTGCTCCTTGATGAATTCAAGCATCACTGCCTCAAGGCTTGACGAGGGAGCTTGAGGAGGTTGAGGAGCTTGCAGAACTTGCTCAGTTTGCTGGAATTTCTGATTATTTTGCTGGTACGGCTGTTGTGGTTGCTGAAATCCCGAATACTTCATCGGTTGAGTCGTTCGGTATCAAAAATTCGGGTGGTTCCTCCAATTCGGGTTGTAGGTATTTCTGTATTGTGTGTTTCCTTGCTGCTAGGCATAATTCATATGTTCCACGTTCTCTTGCAGCGTGCATTGATAAACCACGTGTTCTATATCTCTGCAATTTACGGAGTACATAGCGTTCGCTGCATTACCGTCGCTCTGCTCTGATTCAGCTCATATAGACCTTGAGTTATGTTAGGCATACCTCTCGGTGTGGACCACATGGTGTGGTTCATGGCGAGGTTATCAATCAGCTCGTATGCCTCCTCCACATTCAAATCCATAAACGATCCTCTAGCAGCGTTATCCAACGTCGTTTTGTGTTCGTCTGAAATTCCGTTGTAAAAGGTTTGGATAACATACCACTGCTCGAGACCATGGTGTGGACACATCCGTAGAAGATCCTTTTCCCCATGCTTCGGACAACGTTTCTCCATCTCTGCATCTAAACATTGTGATTTCCCCCCTCATCTAAATCGTCTTGGTCGGAGGAAAGAACCGTGATAAGAACAGTGTCCAGAGCTGGTCCCAAGTAGTGATTGAACTAGTGGGAAGCGATTGCAGTCATGTTTTCGCTTGTCCCCCAATTGAGAAGGGGAAGAGATGCAGTAAGATTGCGTCCTTCGAGACTCCGTGTATTTTGAACGTACCGGAAAGCTCTAGGAAGTCTCTAAAATGCTGATGGGAATCTTCGTGATTTCCACCCATGAATTGCTTCTGATAAAGCATTTTGATCATTGACGGCTTAATTTCAAACTGTTCTCTAGCAACAGCAGGCATCCGTATGGCTGTTTGCATGTTATTCATATTCGGCACCACGTAATCTCTTAGGTGATGTGGTGGAGGAGCATGTGGTTCTCGCGATTTAGGTGCGAGTTGTTGTTGCTAGAAATGCCCCAAATTACTGAGAGGCAATTGAGTTTGTCCATGGTCGTTCTGATTATCCATCTCTCGTTGATCTGATGGCTTTCCTTTACCTTCTTCCTTGCCCTTTCTCAGTTGTCTGTAAGTTCGCTTGATCTCGGGGTCGATTTGGAATAGATTCGAAGCACCTTGAGATCTGGTCACAAACCAACAACAAACAAATAAATGGAATTAGGTAGAAAGAAACAAAAGGAATGAAAAAAAAAAGAAAAAACGAAACAAGTATGATCCTAGGTTCAAATCCAAGACGTGTTGACAATAGTCCCCAGCAACGGCGCCAAAAACTTGATGTGTTTCAAGTTAAACAAATATTAACCTAAACTATCCGCAAATGCACGGCACGTGTGTAGTACTCTGGGTGTCGATTCCATAGGGACTACGCAACACAACGTAAACTCAAACTACGAATCAAATTTGCAAACAAACGAAATATTGGTTTAAGAATGAAATAATAAAAACAATAAACTAACGAGTTCTTAACAGTGAGACAAACATTCTAGGAATCTGGTTTCACCACAAGACTACCAAAACCAACAATCAACCTATCTAATCATGCAATTTCAATCAAGTTATCTAAGGCAGACGATTCTAATATGATATCTACCCTCTCTCAAGGTATAGACGCATGATCTAGTCAAGTTATCTCGTACTTTCGTGGCTGACACCTTGAGCTAAACCCATAAGTTCTATGATTCATCCATTTTAGCCTCAACCGCTGCTACCCTACTTTCGTGGCCTAACCTCAGTTGTTCTAAACCTAATTATCCGTAATTAGAATTCTCCTTTTGGTCTTTCTCCTAAGTTCCTAAAACATGCATCTATGAGGCCATTCGCAAACACAAGTCAATCAAGCACTCAGACAAAGAATAGATAAACGAAAACGAGAAATTGAATTCAAGATAAATCAAAGTGGTTTCGCGATAGCCATGGGCTAATCCCTTCTCCTAGAACAAAACGACTACTCGCTCATGCGTCTGAAAACAAACAACATAATCGAAATAGATAATTTAAGGAACATAGAAAACAAATGAAACCGAAGTCTATATTCGATCTTTTATGCCCCTTGAATGTCATCTCTGCAAGTCTCTTCCATGTCTCTATGTCTCTAACTCTGTCACGTCTTTAACGTGTGTCTTCTAACCGATTTAAACTTCTTCCTTTTTCCCCTTTCTTCTTCTTTCCTTTTCTCTTTCTTCCTTTTCTTCCTCTTTCCTCTTTGGTTGACTCCTTTCCATTCTTCTCTCGTGATCTTCAATTTGTGTTTAAGTCGGCCAAAGTTTTCCTTTTCCGCGTTGCAGGTCCGAGCATCTCCATGCACGATCGTGCAGCATGTGTAGCCCGATCAGGCACCTCATGCAATGGATGATCGATCGGGCTATGCTTGGAGTTTGTTCGTGAACCTCAATGTTCGTGCGTCACCTCTGCCCGGGCCATGTTGAACATTCGGGGATTTTTTCTGTTTCAAGAACCCAGTCGGGCTAGGATTGGTGCACGGTCGTGCATTGCATGTCTCCTATTGAGCACGATCGGGCTTCTAGTCTTGCACGGTCATGCAGGCGGTTGCCTTCCATGCCCGGTCGTGACGATGAGGTGAGGTCGGTCGGGCCTGCATGTTGTATGATGAGCACGGTCGGGGTTCTAGTGATGAACGGTCGGGCACTCCATTCCCTCATGTGTCCAGTCGTGATATGCATTGTGCTTGGCCGTGAAGGTTGTTGCCTTATCATGTTTCTCGTCCCATTTGGTTCGATGCTCGATGCTAGTACTTTTCGCGTGTACGTTTCTTAGCTTCAAAATGAATCGAATTTGCATGAAAATCTGTAAGGACATGAAAACACGAAAATGAGTCAAACGGATACAAAATCATACGTAAACATCGCATCTATATCATAGACATCTCTAAAATCATGCGAAAAATACGTGTAAAACGAGACGATCAGTAGGATGCTCATGGGGAATAATAAACTTGTGATATCCAAGGAATTGATTCATTTAAAAATCAACTTCATGATGGCTCACAATGCCTACTAAGTAGAGTCGGGTACATAGCTGAGTTAAAGAGAAACTTAGTATCTTTTGGAAGCTTGGACAAACAAATTTTCACTTACAAGACCTAAAATAGAAAATTGATTGTAAAGGTGCAAAGGTAGTCTTGAAGACAAAACTAAAAAATTGCTTGTATGTTCAGTGTGAGGAAAATGTTTCAAGTGAAGTCGAGTCAGTATTAGAAGAAAAAGATTGTGCACAATTGTGGCATAGAAAATGAGGTATGGATATTGTAGTCAATAATGGTTTGCTAACAATTAGAAACATAGATAAACTACAAATGTGTGAAGTTTGCATTACTAGTAAGGCAACCAGATTAAATTTTGGAAAAGGTAAAGACATTACCAAGACTAGAGTTTGTTCATGCAGATTTATGGGGGTAATTTTATCCATTATAGATCATTTTTATAGGAAACTATGGATTTACTTTCTGAAATTAAAGATAAGACTTTCAAAAGCTTTCTAGAGTGGAAGAATCTGGTGGAAACACAATCTGATAAAAAGGTATTATGTCTTAGAAATGATAATGGATTAGAATTTTATAACAATAAGTTTGATAAGTAGTATAAACATCATGGAACCTGCACTTATACACCCCAACAAATGGGCTTGTAGAAAGGATGAACAAAACTGTTATGGAGAAAGTTAGGTGTTTTCTGAGTGAGTTTAGTCTTGGTGAAGAATTTTTATCGGCAAAGGCGAGATCAACAGTTATATAACAAATCATCCTAATGTGAACTAGAGTTTGGTATCGCTAAACAAGTTTGGTTTAGACAATGACCCAACTACAGTTATCTGAAAAGGTTTGGATGTGTAGCATATGAGCACACAGACAACGAAAGAGTAAACCAAAAACTATGAAGGGAGTCTTCACGGGATACCTAATAGGAACCAAAGGATATAAAATATGGATTCTAGAAGACACAAAAAGTGTGATAAGCATAAATGTGGTTTTCAAGGAAAGTTCAATTTACAAAGAACTGTTCATACATCCATTTGAATGAGAGTAAGAAAAGGAACAAGAGAAAGTCACCCTTAAAACAGTTTTTATCTATTTCAAAAGCAGAGAACGCATCAATAGATAATAAGGTTGGAGAAGACAAATCTTCAAGCTCTGAACTGGAATCTAGAAGACTATCTTCTCAAATTCAGTCAGATGGAGACTTGGATAATCTTGAAGATATCTGGAAAAATAGATTTTATTAACTAGAAAGGGAAAGAAAAAGAAGAGAAAGGAAAGTTCTATTGAGATTTAGAGAATAGAACACAATAGCATTTGTTTTTATCATAATAAATGGGGTGGAGTTTGATGAACATGAATCATATAGGAAAGCTCTTAGGAGTCCACACTATAGAAAAGTAGAAACACAAAAAGAAATGGTCTCTCTAACAAAGAATTATACATGGATACTTGTAGTCAATCCTACGAAGAAGAAACCGGTGGGATATACGTAGATGTTCAAACTAAAACAAGGAATTTCAGAAGTTGATAAGACTAAGTTCAAAACTAGACTAGTGGCTAAGGGTTATTCTCGAATAGAAGGAGCACACTATCAAGAGATCTTCACTCCTATAGTTAAACATGTGTCAATGTGAACCTTGTTATCCATTGTTGCATCACAAGACTTGGAACTTGAACAATTATGGAAAAATAGTCATTTTACATGGAAACCTTGAAAAGAGAATAGTGATGGCTCAATCACAAGATTTTGTTGTTAATGAAAAAGGAAAAAAATGTTTGCTTACTACATAGATGTCTATATGGGTTAAAACAAAGTCCGAGACAAAGAAACATAGGCTTTGACGATTTTGTCATACAACATGGTTTTCATATAAGTAAGTTTGGTCAATGTGTATATTGATAATACCTATTTGGAAATCTCCAAAAAATACACTTCAATTCGTTCTCATAATAAAATAATATGTCGACTTCACGTGAGATTATGATAAAAGATGGATTTAAAATATAATTTTATTGGGGGCAGAAACCAAAAATACATTATATATGAAAAAAATTTGAAAAATAATGAATTTTATACTTGTAAAATAAAAATATTTTACTAAAAATATCAATTTTTAAATTAGTTTTATTTTAATGTAAAATAAAACTTATAATATTAATATTATATAATTGTCGTGTATAAAATTATAATAATTTCAAAGTTGATATTTTAGTTAATTTATTGAAATATTTCTATTCTAATAGCATATAAATTTTGGTAAATGATACTCTTTTGTCATTTTTCGTTTCAAAATATATTTCTTTAAAATTATAATACTTCATTTAGTTAATTTTTATTAATAATTTAAAAAACTCATTTGTGTAATTTTACTCCAATGATTTCATTGTGGATCCACCACTAACTAAGATCAAACAGTATAATGAATTGAAGTGTATTTTGTAAGGATTTCTGAAATTTAAATTATGTTCATATTCGTAGTACATTCTAAAATTTTGACTGACAAGATCGTTCACGATGGGACTCGAACCCATAATCTCCCGCTCCGGAGGCGAGCGCCTTATCCATTAGGCCACGCAAACTTCACACAAATTATCACCGTTACATTTATAAAGCCGTAAATAACACAATTTCATTTTTAGTTCCTTAACTTTCACTTTCTTTTATCACTAGAAATGCGAGTTTTTATCAAAATTTAAATATAAAAATAAAATTTATATATTAGAAATAAATCAATCATATCGATTATATATAAAACCGATTTTGATAACCTATTATATATATTATTTAATGAAAAAATAATCAATATATTTGACCTTTTTAATAAAGGTCATAATACTGTAGTATATAATTATCATAATCCGATTAACGAAAAATAATTTTTGATATCATTTCATAAAATGTGAGTTTAACAAAGAATATATAGAAAATAAAAGTTAAATTAGAAGTCAAAAGAAATGTTAAATTAGAAGTGTTTCCAATGATATTATAATTGGATTATTTAAATAATTTTATGAGTGATAGTTGATATAATATATGTAGACTGATATATACAAATTAATTATTATTATATAAGAGGATATACGAATTTTAAATTTCTAAATATTTATTTCAATAAACACATGATGCAATATGAAACTGTAATGGAATTCAATTGGAAAATATGTTAAAAATTACCAAATTTTATATTTATTGATATAAAAATATTATTAAATATAACAACGATAACATATATAAACTTTTTGAAGTGATGAATTTCGTAAACTACAATATATTTTACTTATTAAAATATTTATAGATTTAACATATATATATTATTTAAATCCTTTGATAAATTAGAAATAATCTCCATAAAAGGAAAATGGATTTACGGTGCTAACTTTATACTTTATGATTAATGAAAGAATTTTTTAAAATAATTATTTATTTCATATAAACAAAATTTTATCAATCTTTATTATTTTGTTCCTTATAATAAATATAGAAAACCCATAATCTAACTACAATGTAACATATATATTATTTAAATCCATTGATAAATTGAAAATAATATCCATAAAAATATAATATATCATAATTGTTTAAAATTAAAATGAAAAGATCAAAGTTACACATTTAAAGTATTAAACCTTTATTCTCGTTTAATAGAGCCATAGACTTATGCTCTTCTTATTACTTTTATTTAATAAGGTTCCACTCTGATTGCATATCAAAGCCTCCATAAGCCACAGACATATACATAATTATATAATTGAATGTACGAAACTTTACTAATCTTTATTAAAAAAAAACAAACTTTTAATAAGTACTCTATTCACATAATGAGAGTGGAGATAGGCAAAGTTTGTCGTGACCCGGGCTGCCATGCTTCCAATTTTTAAATACCATTTATATATATCCATCCATTGCAAAGATATGCTCTTCTATTACGTATCATAAAATTATCCTACTTACCATATAATCAGCCAAAAACACTCGAGGATTGTATAGAGAAGAAATCATACAATACTACTATTATTGATGAAAGGGATATCAAAATTTCCTAAAAGTAAGGTTGAGGCGACCTGATTGTAGCTTAGAGTGGTGAAGCAAAGGCAAAGGGACAGAGTTTGGTATGACAGCCTTCACACCGTGAAACACGTTTCAAGATTGCCCCTAAATATCAACACATCTCCAGACTCCAACGTCACTTTCTCAGCTCTCTCTACATCATGAGATCTCCAAACAAGAATTCTATTGAATTACCAATCGAAAAGGATATAATCGGCAAGCCTGCCCTTATGCTCTCCCTGCTTTCATCCCTATCATGCTTTATCCATTCCATTTCAGCAAGGACGGCTTTCCCTGATAAATGCAATGGAATACTAATCCAAGTAAAGTACACATACACAAACATATCTGATGAAGACCGAGTCGTCTAGTGGTTAAATAGTAGTTTACTATGCAGATGTCTGGAGACATTTCTGGAATTACACTCTCTGCAGTTTTCCCAACAGACCCTTCTGTTACGAGAAGACGTGCATCACGAATCGCCTGTTGTACCAAAGCCATAAAGGAATCAGGAATAGCAGGAGGTTTACAATCCATTCTATCAGGTTTATCAGAGTACTTTGTCTAGGGGTGAGCAATCCGGGTGAATCGGACCGACCCGAACAACTCGAATTGTTTGGAATATGGGTTACCCTAAAAACTCATATGGTTTCAAATTTCAGAACCCATTCGGGTTCGCATCGGTCCGATTCGGGTTCGGGTAAAATCCGAGGAATCCGAACAACCCAATTTAAAAAAAGTTAATTTAAAATTTAAAAAGCATATAAACATTGAAACCGATATATTTTTTTATATATATTTATGTTATATTTGATATTTTTATTTTTTATATTAAAAACCAAATTATCCAAAGAATTTTAACCTAAATAACCAAATTATGTATAATACCCGAAAATACGAACCCAAACAAGCCGAATAACCCGAACTACCCGAATAATTCAAATATCCAAATGTGATTCGGCTTATTTTTGGATCCAATGCTTTTGAACCCAAACAACCCGAACCCGAACCGAACTCGGACCGAAAACATTCGGGTCCAATTTTTCAAAACCCGAGAAATCCGAATCGAAATCCGGATTGTTCATTCCTAATTTTGTCTCGGGATCCCAATTTAGTCCAAGACACATCATCTGTAGACGAAGCTTTAGACCATCACTATAACCAAGCCGATAAAACCCTCTTGCTCCCACACCAAATCTCTGGAAAATCTTTATGATAATTTAAAAATTATGTTTTCTAGCTCGAAATTAGAATGTGTCAAATAAATATTAGTATACGAAATGTCATTTCTCTCCTCTTTCCAGATGCAAACATTTGAACCAACTCAAATGATGTGTAAGAACCGAGAAGGAATTTAATCAATCTGGGTAGAGAACGGTCAGAGGACTTACTAGTAACAGCGAAACGGGTGAGGAACGACAAACAACGTTTACATTCCAACTTGATGAACACTGGTCATGGATCGAACGTGTAGCAGATTTTAGCAATAAGATTTCTTCGACACTAATTTAGATAGATCATGTCAATATCCGATTAACTAAGATTCCAAAGCGTGAGAGGGTAAGGAAACGTTAGCTGAAGGAGAGAGAGTCTATCCTGCTAACCATCGAGAGTTCTCTGGAAGTTATTTAGCCATCGATCAACTTGAACACGAACATTATCGTCGGAGTGATGACACAAAGCCCGGTCGATAATCTTCCATTGCCCATCTTTCGTGATTACTAAATAATCCCCCATCGCCAAATCGCAACACGAACCACAAAATAAGACATCCAAGAGACTAAAAACGAAAAAATCATCATCGGCCTGTTGGATCGATAGTCGATAGAGGTTACAATTTTCCAAAGGCTGAAACAGGGTGTCATCGTCGTGATACGCGAACGTAAGATCAGGTTTTCATGGTCGTATACCGACTCTGCCACCATTGTCGTCTCGGCCTCCTTTTTCGTATGCGTCGTTTTCGTTGATCCCATCCAAAAACCATCTAGAGATGGGTACTTATTCGTTGGGAGAGAAAGGGAAAACTTGGAGATGATGAATGGTCAGGGGAAAAAACTTGCTTTTAAGTTATTACCTACAATCCTAGTTACAACAACAATTAAAAATCAGAACTCAAATCAACGTGGTTCTAAACTGAAAAATCAGAACTCAATCAAACCCAAACTGAGCATGCAATGACCATCGTCCCATTCTTTTGTCGAAAATCAAATCTTTTAAAATCCTTTTTGTTTATATTCTTATGTCCAAAATCAAATCTTTTTTAGTGCTTTTTTGTTTATATTCTTCTGTCGAAAATCAAATCTTTTTAAATCCCTTTTGTTTATCTCTTTTTTTCATCTTTGTAATATTCTTTTTATATCTTCTCTCTTTGCTCTGTCGCCATTAACCTGAACCCGAATGTTTAAGACGGCGTTGTTATTAGGGGTGGGCAAATAGCGAATATCCGTAAATATTCAACTATTTGTATTCGTATTCGTATTCGTCGAATATTCGATTTTACTATTCGTATTCGTAAATACGGATATTCGTAAATGCGGATATCCGTAAATATTCGGATATTCGTCGAATATCCGTACTATTCGTAAAATTTTAATTTTTTTTTTTAAAAAAATTAATAAAAATTAAATTCTTATAAAAAAGTTAAAGTTTATCAAAATATCATTAATAAACATCCTCAAATTGCACAAATACAAAAAAGAAACATAATATAAATAAAAAAACACTGATACATCAATTCTCTCAATCATGTAGAGTTAACTTTGTCGAGGACTCCAGCAACATCGCCAATTCATCTAAAACAACGTAAAAACTATTAGATTATCAAATTAAATATCAAATACATTAAAACAAAATTAGAATAAAAGTTATATACTTACGGATTTCTGT
>CM071861.1:7287432-7299664 GCA_036759665.1 Gynandropsis gynandra | reverse complement strand
ATCAAAGATAGGGTTTTATACTTAGAACCCGTAGTCTTCCACCAATACAAAATATCTAAGTTCCCAAAATCTTGTTCACATTCTTCCGACAAATACTTTTCCAATTCTGATTTCACAACCCCTAATCCTTGATTTTTACGTTTCAAATAATCTTGAAACAACCCTAAATATGGATGGAGAGAATGAGGTAAGGTGGGAACATTAGGATTATATATATATCTATATATTAAATAAATTATCTATTTAATACTTACGGATACGAATACCTACGAATAATTGACTATACTATTTGTATTTGTATTTGTCGAATATCTAAATCCTGGTATTTGTATTTGTATTTATTATTACGGATATTTGCTTTTTCGGATCGAATACGGTTCGAATACGAGTCGGATACGAATACTTCGGATATTTTGCCCAGCCCTAGTTGTTATCATTTTCAATAAAACATCGAATCCCAGAAATAAAACCTTTCAAACCCAAGCAAAAAGTTTTTTTCACCCCAAACACATTTTTTCTTCCTCATTCACAAAGAACATTACTCGCATCTAAAAACGAAATCGCTAATTGGTGAAACAAACACCGCCTTTTGCGAAAATGTTTGTCCAGGTTTTAAAAAGACTTGAAATTGGAACATATAACATATACGGACAATGACAAGAGAATCCTGACTTAACCTTCGGAGTCTGTAAAACATCAGCTGCAGACACGAGGGAAGCCAGAACCCACCTGAATCTACAATCACTACTATGTCAGATCTGTCCCACACCCTAATCTGATGGCAACAAAACCACTTGATGGCCCTAAGTGGGACATAACAAAGGAGAAACTAACCGATACCAGATGCCTAACTTATCTACAGAGTTCGGGTTTTAAAACACCTTAAACCTGGGATTGTAGAAGCATCATGACTCTCCATAGCCGGTAAGATCAAATGACATTGTCCTTGAGCAACTGCAGAATAAAAAATGAATTGATGAGCGGTTCTAGTTGTTAGACAAATATTGGTGCCAGTGAAATCGATGCAAAGTCGAAAAATGATGTAAGAGAAAGTCACCTCCGTTCACTGTCTCTATAAACTCCGACCAAACCATCAGCCTTGTCGTAGAAGCTGTCCTTGAGAGAAATTACTATGCTTTGGAAACCGTGGCCACTCTCTGAGTCCTGATGGTCACGGGCTCCTTGGCATGACTTGCTGCGTATAAATCCAGCGATTTTTGCAACATTTAAGTTATCAAGTGCAGCATCCACCTCGTCCAATATGAAAAAAGGCGAAGGCCTATAGCTGGTAAAAGGAAAACATAACAGCCCAGAACCATCTTCAGAACCTCAGACAAACAGTAACATGCATTTCTGGTTTGAAAATACGCCTCTGTAACACAAGAAACAGAAGAATCTAAAATGACGACAGAATGCTAACAGCACTAAATGCCAAAAATTTGAAAGGGTAGAAACGTACCCTCTAGAAGAGGAAAAAAAAACTCAATTGCCCAGACACGAAAATGTAATAAATGACTGTCTTTTATTGGGCACAAAAAGACTTTCAGGAATTTTGACTAAATTCCTACCCTTCACAAACAAAATCCGACCAAACTGCAAAAAGACTTTTGACACTGGAACCTGAATGGTATAGAGAAAATCATAAATGGATAAATAAAGTTAGTTGGTCGTCTGGGATACCTATGGATGGAAAAGAGCAACGCCAAGGCTGCAACGGTTTTCTCTCCACCAGAGAGCTGTTCCATGTCACGGAATCGCTTTGTTGGGGGCATAGCTGTGAATTTTATTCCATGCAGAAATGGATCGTCCTCATTTTCCAAGTTGAGATATGCAGTCCCTCCCAGTGGATGTGTATTGCTCTTGGTCAGTTGCTTGTAGATTTTGTCAATGTTGCCAGAAATGTGGTTGAATGCTTCCATAAATAACTCAAACCTGCAAACAAGTCAGACGTCTATAAGTCCAACACATAGCATGAACTTAATTAGAAACCAGTCAAGGAGGTGTTCTTAGATGAAATTCAAAAACTTGAGCAAAGCAAAGTCTGCAAGAACTGAAACAATTACTGGAATTTGATTTTCTAGACCATTATTAATGGTCTTTGTGTGTCCATTTGTATGCGGACATTTAGTAACCCGAGCATAAATTTCCAGAATATGCCAAATTTTAGTAGAACTAAAACTTTTGTGCTATTTGATTTAGGAGCTTCCTCAAACCTTATAGGATCTTCATTAGAAGAGCAAATTTTTGTTACCTCTTTTGCTTGACTGCGTTGTATGCATCCGCTACTTGCTTCTCCTCCTTTCTGGCGGCTTCAAACTCTTGATTAATTTGTCTTTCTTTCTCCTGTAAAGCCTCATACTGATCCAGCGCTCTCAAATTTGGAGCCGTCTTTTCAATTTCTGCTGTTTTAGATTCTATTTTCTGCCTAAATTCTGCATCCATTTTCTCACGAACAGGTGGTCTCCGATCTTGGAGATGCACCCTACTTAACTCACTAAAGTCGATCTGTGGCCCATCGGAGTCATCTTCTTCCATAGCATCAGTCACAACAGGAAGGGTAATATGCTCCAGCTCACATTGCTCGACTATTTCCTGTTTCTGAGAGATCAGCTGTTCAATTTGTGACTCCTGGTACGATATGAAGTGTTAGTATATTAAACTTGCCACAGTAAAGTTTTCATATGTTATTGAACATCCATTATACCTTGGAATGTAGTTGACGATTGAGCTTGGTTATGCTTGTTGTGGCTTGCGAAGCTTGCTTTTTCCAATCCTGGATTTTCTTCTCACACTCTTCTGACTTTTGTTTCCACTCTGCCAGCAGGAACAGAAAATATGACAACTCAACCAAAGAAAATTAGAAAATAGATTTCAACAACTATAACGAACATGATAACATTTAGAAAGATAGGTGAAGAGACAACTGAAGTACAGAAAATAAAAAAGGCCGTTGAAAACAGCGAGCAACAAAAAACATTTCTAGGCCACTAACATATCAACAGTGCAAGCAACATAAAGCACTTGTCGCAAAAGATAGCTTTCTCCTTTTAATCAAGATGTGGCATAAGTATACCACAATATCATTTACACACGGAGTGACAGTTTATTTTCAACCCAAAAATTATTAAAAAAGACTTAAACTGAAAGTCAACAGATATCCAGAAAATAATGCAGTGTGCAATATGTCAAAAAGGGCTTTTAAGATACATACAGTACATATCAGTACCAAAAGAAACAAGTGAACTACAAATTTCAAAATGGAAACCATGAAGCTAGAATAAGATCACAGTCATCGGGATGATGCTTATTTTGCAATTTCATCGTTATCAATATGTCTAACACACTATACAATATTACTAATTATTTAAATTAAAAGGCTATTCGTGAGATCTAAATACACAACACTAATAGTTTGAGACTCTTTTGGAGGCTTGTCTTTAAGACAACTTCTCCTTACTCCTAGACTAACAGGATCCTATCATAAATGCCAAAAGATATCCGCAAAACAGCAAATCTAAATATGAATTATTTCATTAATTAAACCAAGCTGTCTTTGAAAGCAGGAGCTTATCAAACATTAATTTAGTTGATCCAGAATAAAAATAGGTACTGATAGCAAACCATGTGTTAACTTGGTTCATATACCCAACCGAAACAAAGCAAATTAAAAACATAACCAGATTTCATATGACGAAAAAGGCACTCTACCTCGCATTTCCTCTTTCCAATGTTTAATCTCATTAGAAGCTTCTTCAGCGGCTTCCTTAAGTTGGGACTCCTTTTGTTGTACACGATCCAAGTCATTTTCCAAAGTACTAAGAGAAGATTCTAGTTTTCTCATCCGTGACTGCACATCGCGGTTACGCTCATATTCCAGCCTGAAATTCAAGAACGAAAACGATTCCCACTGATTGATAAATACCAATATGGATACAGCAACATAAAGGCCAGGAAAAGCAGACTGTAAAGTCCAATGGCATCCAAGGTAAACTCATCTTCGGAAGCATACCATAACAAATACAAGAAAGAACTAGAAAAGATTACTTAACTACATAGGTGGAAATACATGTTAGCACACAAATCGGAAAACTAAAACTGAAGTGCATTCTACCTCTCTACAACGTGATTATACTGGTTAAATCCCTATTTATATAGTAAAACACAAGAGAAGAATAAACATACTGGTACTTCAACTTCGCAAGCTGGTTACTAAGATTAAGCCTTTCTTCAGCCACAAATTGAGCATCCTTGAGCTGGTTTTCTTCATATTCACGGATGTTTGCCACCCCCACAGACCTACTGAAATCCTTATAGATACGGTCCACAATCTCATTGATCCTTTTCTCTAGCTTCCTGATATCTGCATTCCTCTTGTCAACCTCACCCCTTAACTACAATAAATATGTAATTCAGTCAGTATATTATGATCAGATCTAAATTTTGTACCAAATGGGAGAAAAGTTAGGTAATCACCTTAGAGAGTTCCGGAGCTGTGCGTTTAATTTCTTCAGTTATATTCCGTTTCTCCAGCTCCAGGTTTTTTAGCTTGTCCGTAATACTTTGCTGTAAAACAACTTCTCGATGTTAGATATTTTCTACATTGAGTACCGTATGGCAAAATGTTACAAGCCGCCACCGACAGAATTATAGATAAAAGATAATGCTAATATTTGTACAACATTCTTATCCTGGTTAAGGTTCTTTTCACAAGCACGATAGAGCGTATCTAACCTAAGTCATTACCTTCTCGATTCCAGCGTACATAATCTTCTTTTCAAGTCCACTTATTTTACCCGAAATTTCAGACTCCCTTATCTGCATTTCTCTAATAGATCCAATCTTCTCTAACTGCAGTTCATACTCTTCTTTCTTTTTCTTCAACCCTGCAGAAAGCGAATTTTATCTCTAGGACAAAGCATCAGAAACAATGACAATCTAAAATACTTGATGGAAGACCGACCTTCAATTTTCTTATCGTCCCATTTGTTAGACCTTGCTTCCATTCCACCGCTTGTACCACCAGTCATTGTGCCCGACTTTGTGAGTAATATTCCATCAACAGTAACAACTGATAAAACATAAATTAGAGTTACATAAAAGAAAACCCCATATGTGCATAAACAATAGGTTACAACTAAACAAGGATACATGCAATTACCTTTAAATCTCTCTCCACTCCAGCTAAGTGCCTTCGCTTCTTCAAGGTCATCACAGACCAGAGTATTTCCAACAGCAAAGAGAACTGCCTTCTCCAATGAAGGATCAAACGTGGAAATGTTAAGGACCCAAATCTAAGATTCAGTTGGCCAAGAACTTTCAAACTTTTGATTTCCCCTAATCTTTTTATTTGCTTTTCCTTAAGGACCTTTTGATTTTAATAAAGCAATATCAAATCTTAAGCTACTATTCATGCATACATTACAATCATATGAAGTTAAAAGATACGCAATTCCTAGTACAGGGATTCCTTAAATAATTCCAAGCTAGAGTCCTTAAGCTAAGTTGCAAAGGATATTGAATAACATCAAACACCAGCTTAGCTGTGCCCCCTAAATTTCGCAGTCTTTCAGTAATTGGCTTGACACGTACTGACTGAAGAGGAATAAATGTCATAGGAGGAAGCCTCTGCTCTTTTAAGTACTGCAAATTACAAGAAAGAAAAATACAAACTGATTTCCTTACATCTTTAAGCAATAGCAAAAGTAATCACAATCATGTCACTAAAGAGCATGATACTACCATACAGAAGCTTCGGCTTTCCACATTAACTACTATGATTGGATAGACAATTCCATGCAGAAAATACAGAAAAGGGCCCAATTCTTGTTACATAAAATTCGTTGCTGCACAAAGATAATTCCAGATTAATGTTTACAGACCCTTTTCGTAGTATATCCTTCTCCTATTGTAAAACAATAGTGAGTTTGTCATCATCCAAAGATGTCATGGAGTTTAACCTTCATTACAATGTTGACATAAGTCAAGTGGGTAATATTGAGGTAAATATTCCATACCGACTTGTTCATTCAGTTTGAATCATCAACAGATAAAAATATAAGCTGCATACCAAAATTTCATAATTATGCATGTTCCAGAATAACATTATATTTCAGGAAAGCACATGATAAGTACCTTGATGCAGTCCTTTCCAGTGTTTTCATCCTCCACAACTACTGCATCCATAAACCTGCCCATCGCAACAGTAACAGCAAGGTTGTACTTTTTACGGTTTGGTCGGCAAAGATCTGTCATCCGACCATGCACCCCTTGGAAAAGACGCTTGAGAGACTCAACCGCCTGAGACAGCCTACTATCTCTCTCACTTTCATATCTTTCAGCATTTAAATCACTTAAGTGGTCTTCTAATTCACCGATCTTAGCCTTCAAGTTTTCATAGGCATTCCTGCAGCCAAAGGAAAAATCCTTAACATAATCCAAACGCTAATTATCCTAAATCAACAGATACAATTAAAAGGAAATCAGGGCATAACAAGTAAATCATCCAACCCTTAGCAATCAATAGAGACATGGAAACTAAGAATGTAAGTTGACCTGGCATCTCGATGCTTTTCTTGCATGGTACGCAACTGCTTTTTCAGATTCGTGTTCTCATTCTTATATCCAGCAGAAGAATCATCAATCTCTTTTAGCCTTGATTTTAACCGCTCAACCTGTTCCTTGAGGTCATTTTCCCTATTTATCAGTTGTTGATGATTTTCTTCCATATTTCGTAAAGCTTCAAGATCAGCTTGCTGTTGCCTATCAAGAACCTCTTTCTCATCTCTAAGCTTAATGGTTTTCATCCCAGCCTCCTCTTTTCTGAGACAACAGCACACGGTAACATGAACAAACAAGAAAATCAATAAGAAAATAAAGGATTGGTCCATAAGGACCTATATAGCACAAAAACAAGAATTTCAATGTAACCATAAGCCAAAAGATATAATAAATGAAAAGGAGATTAGAGATGTTACAGCAATATTACCATAATCAGCATAGAAATAACATAAGGGTAGGAGTTATCTCAGAGATCTTTGCCTTTTCATTTTACTTTTTTCTTGAAGCAGAGACTAAATTCTACTAACAACACATCCTCCTAAACATTACCAGACTAACCCAAAAACGGGAAGTAGGAATGCCAAATAAAAACCCACATCTAAAGTCCATGACCTTAAATCCTCAAGCCAGATTATAACATTGGGCAAAAGTTAGCATGGCAAACAATATAATTTGGACAGTCAAAGAACAGCCGAAATGTAACGAATTCCTTAATTCCTTGAAACTCACATCCGAAAATATTCTTGCAGTTGACTATCAAGCAAAGGGAGTTTTCCGCTGCTATCTTGTCTCTTTTCATTTAAAAGTTCTAGTTTCTTATTCAGTTCTTTCAAGCTTTTCTCCATCTGTTCAATTTCTTTAGAGTGCTTCCCTTTTTCTTTTTTCCTTCTATCCAGCTCCTTCTTACTGCTCTCAATTTTTGAATTCATACGAGACATTTCCTCCTTCAGCCTCAGAAGCTCAGGTTGCTGCACACATGAAAAAGGCAGGCATAACTAAATCACATTCTACAGCCAGAAGCGAGAGAGCCCATAAAATTTAAACCCATAAGAAGAATTATCAGCATATATCACATGTTGGAGAGGTTACAGTTATGTGTCAAACATAGCCATAAAAAAATCTACTCACAAATCTTTCAAGTTTTGAGCTTCTCTCAGCAATCTTCTTTTCACATTGAGCAATTTCTTTCAGATACTTTGCTTGTTCTTTTTTTCTCTTACTTGCTTCATGTTCAAAATTCTCCAACTCACTCATGACATCTTCACGACTCCTCTTTTCAGCTTCAACATCCTTGGTGGCCTTTTCGATATCATTCTCAATGTTATACAATTGCCACAGGTAGTGTTCTCTCTTCAGAGCTTTCTGCACAGTGTACAAAAAAAAATTAACAGAAATACAACAGGGATAATTCATAAAGAACACCACTTGGCTACAGAACTACACCAAGACTTGGGAAATGAACGTGTGTTGCATACCAGTTCCTCCTGCAATCTGAGATGTTTTTCAGCTTCTTCCTTCTGTTCTTTCTTCTGTTTCTTCTCCTGAGTTATCGTTTTCTTTTTCTGATATACAAGGGCAGATTTTTCTTCAGCACTGCCTTTTTTTTCTTCCAGTTCGTCATATTGTCTCTTAAGCTCCTCAGACCCAGAAATCTGTTCGAGAAGTCCTGTAAGCTCTTTTGGATTCTTGGAAGCAATCGACTCTACATCACCCTGCATTTGAGTTCAAAGCCTTTGTCAGAAGTAACCAATTTAGTTTCGACGGTTTCCGAATTCCGGGAACAAGTTACAACCTAAAAACTCACCAGAGCTCTAAGAAAGGGCATAGTCACAACGAAAACGGCATTGAACTAACTGAACTAGGATAAACTTAAACAGGAAGAACCTCATATAGCAATGAAAGACAAGAAACTGAAAATGCACAAATAAAACAACTATTATATTGATTCTGAGAATGAGGAAGTACCACTCACCTGAAAAACCAGGAAATTACGAGCCTTAACCAGTATGCCAAGAGATCGTAACTTCGCATTGTACTCATCCCAATTCACGACCCTATTATCGATACGATACTCACTCCCACCGGCGCTAGTGATAGTACGCGTGAAATGGAGCTCCGACCCATTCTCGAGCTGGTAAACAAGACGAACGAAGGCCCTACGACCCTTCTGCTCCTTCTCTCGGTCATCGTAGGCGTAGATGAGATCCTTCAACTGAGACCCACGTAGTTGACCAGTACGAACTCCGAGAACGAAGCTTATGGCATCCATCAGATTAGATTTTCCCGCCCCGTTCGGACCGATTATCGCCGTGAAATCCATGAACGGACCAATCAACTGCTGTCCCTTGTAGGACTTAAAATTCTCGATCTCCAACCTCAGGATCTTCCCCGACGGCGACTGTATCGACGGCATGATTCGAATTCTAGGGTTTTTCTATCTATTGGTTCACGTCAACAAGTAGAAACTCAAACACAGCAGAAGTTTAAGATTAGGGTTTCGAAAATCGAACCTGCTTTCCGACTTTCCTGAAAAAACAAGGAATTTTCCGGAGAAATTCGAAGACTTCTAGGGAAGAAGGAATGAGAAAATGGCGGGAAGCGAAATTTTCCTCTCTTTTTTTGTCTGAGAAGAAAAACAGAAAATCGGATAGGGGGGACTAAGGAGAAGCTTCAGATTCAGAATCCATTTTTTTCAGTGATGAAAAGCCGATAGTTTAGTTCACGAGATCGTTTTCCATCTTTCGGGCCTTGGGGCCCAACTCTGATTTCTTTTTCTATTTATTGTTATATATACTATTGAAATGAAATGAAAACCCAATTAAATTTTTAAAACCATGAACCTGCCGGTTATCTAACTCGGTCTTGGTTTTGGTATTCTCTTACCGAATTAAATTTAATTCAACAAAGTAAATGCAGGAGCGTGGCCAACATACAGATTCCAACGGGTGGATATGTAAACGCTACGTCTAGTGATTACGAAAAACGACTAGTAAAATCGTAGTCGTCTATAAACATTGTTGATCATGAAATTTAAAATGTAAAAAAAATGTTGTGATTATAACTGCGATTATATTTGGTGGCGATTTGATCAAATAACAAAAATATTCCTAAAATTTATATAATCAACAAAAATCATATATATATATATTAATATATACTTTTTCATATTATATGTATATATACATATATACAAAAATATACATATGTATATATACATACGGTTAGATATATCAATACATATACAATCATATATACATTTATATTTATATACATATTCATAAAAAATTAGATATATATATTCTCAACCACAAAAATACATTTTATATACAAGCATATATACATATATGTGTATATATATATATACATATTCACATGTATGTACACATATTATACATATATATTTAGAAAGGCAATATACATGTATATATACATATATATATACAAAAATGCACATCTATACATACATATATATGTTTTATAATATATATTTGTATGTATACAATGTATATTTTTATATATATGTATAAGTATATATGTATGTGTATGTAAATATTATGAAAATTTACAAAATTTGTTAATTGGTTTAAAAAATAGTTGAATATTATAACTAAAATTAATGAA
Organism: Gynandropsis gynandra; assembly: GCA_036759665.1. Taxonomy (NCBI): domain Eukaryota; kingdom Viridiplantae; phylum Streptophyta; class Magnoliopsida; order Brassicales; family Cleomaceae; genus Gynandropsis; species Gynandropsis gynandra. The sequence continues at coordinate 7,289,485 of CM071861.1, read as the reverse complement.
CGTTTTAACACATTTAATAATTTGTTTTACTAATAAATTTTTTGGGTATTTTGTTCAAAATGTAATCTCAACAATTTTTTACCATTTGTTCCAAAATCGCAACAACTCACAATCGCTATAAAACGCAGTGATTTCATCACTAAAATAAAATGAAACAAAATGTCACCAATTGTAAAGAGAAATGCCATCAATCACAAACGCAAATGCAATATTCCACCAATCAAGCCCATAATATGTTGTTTATAGGTTAAATCATTTATAAACCCCTCAACTATATATCTTTTGGAATCTCGTATTTGAGCTTTGTATCCATGCATTTATTGTCTTCTCCATCCATTTTTTCTACATATCAATTATTGGTTCAAAAGGATTGAAGCCATGGAGCAAAACGAATTGCCTTTTTCCCCTACTTTGATGTTTCATTGTAACGATTATGATACTTGATAAAAGGGCCTGAACAAGACTTCTTTCACCTTGTGCGGGTTTTGACACATGAACAAAGGATGATGACTTGATGAAAGGGACTGAACAAGGCTTATTTCATCCTGTACGGTTTTTTACAAATGAGTAGAGGATCGCATGCTATATGTTTTGTATTAAGCGTCTTAAGCAAAGCGATTGAAAGAGAAAGACGTGGGACTGTAGATTGTATTGTGTGTATATATATTTGTTTCACGTAATTCCATTGAAAAGCTTCCACCTTCTTCGCCTCCCCCATGATAACACGTAATCCGTCGTAGTATTTACATGATTCTTAGGTCTAGTTTTGATTAGATTTCTTAGATTTCACCGATTTATCGAGTTTATTCGAGGACTTCATCTATATTTCGTGTTTTGTATAGGAAACGAAGACATGAAGCGAAACACGAGAGTTTACGGCAATTCAACCCCAAAAACGTGATTGAATGACAAGGTACAACTAGTGCAAGGCCATAGAAGCAAATCAAACACTCAAGCATCGAGCGAAAGGCATTTGATAGTGTATATGCTCGGGCATGAAGTGTGCCCGCTCGGGCTATGTTTGTGCACCCGAACGGGCTGCAAATTGGACCAGAACTTCGCCGAGAGTTTGCCCGACTCGGGCTCAAAGGATGCACGCTCGGGCAAGCCAGCCCGACCAGGTTTCAAGTCATGCACGCACGGGTTAATGGACTGCACAAGCGGGTAGAGGTTGTGCCCGCTCGGGTCCACCTTTTTTTCAACAAACTCCTTGATTTTAGAACGGCCAATTAATGAGAAAAGAGACCTTTTAAAGCTAGAATTCGTACTAGACTGGAGGGGGACGTGAGGGACATTAGAGGACACACTTAGAGACATAGAGAAAGAGGGAGAAGGACGGAACGAGGAATCCGGAGCATGGAGGAGTTATTGAAGACGTCGGTATATGAATAGGGAGGAATCTCATTCTTTATCAATGTTGAATATAGATCTTTTGTGTGTTTCGTTTTAGGGATCCAGAGCATGGAGGAGCTATTGAAGACGTCGGTATAGGAATAGGAAGGAATCTCTTTCTTTATCAATGTTGAATATAGTTATCTTTTGTGTTTCGTTTTCTAAGTTCATATCCGAGTAGATCCATAGCCATGGGTTAGAGAGTTTTGCCAATATGTAACGAAGTCTTGTTCTTAATGCTTGGTGGTTCTTAACGCTTTTGTTCTTGTACGCCACTTGAATGAATGAATTCGGTATTTGATCGTTTTCATATTGATTGGTTGTTTTTAATGCTTTCATTCATGTACGCCACTCGAATGGATGATTATAGAAGTCTAATGAATCTACGCTAAGGGATTGGACTTTGGAATCTAGCCATGATTTAGGATTTAAACGGTTTAGAATCTACGCCAGGTCGATCGATTGAATCTAGGGATTAGGATAGCGGTCTTAATGCGTCTAGTAGGTGAGATACACAATAGATATATTGGTATACGCATGCTAGATAGTGGACAAGTCTACGCCAATAAGTTCCTATATAAGAGCTTGAATTCCCTGAACTCGTGATAGTATCTAAGACCAATGATCTCGTTAGAACTTCGTTACATCGTTGTGCAACTCT
>CM071861.1:7242251-7287192 GCA_036759665.1 Gynandropsis gynandra | reverse complement strand
TTGAATTAAGACATAGTCCTTTCCGGAGTCTTTATTTGTTTTTCGTATTTTTGCTTTTGTTTTTTCTTTCTTATTGAGTCAATTTTTTTACCTCTCGGAGCTTAATCGAATTTTGTGTTCTTTATTTTGCGAGGTAACATGAACAACATCAAGTCCTTGTATGCCGATATAGCTGAAATAAAAGATCAACTTGCCAAACTTCGTCATATGCTGTCTAAATCATACCATCCACATTACTCGGAGCAATCATGGGAACAAGACGTTTGGGGGTATGAAGAAGGGATCTACGAGAGTTACAATCAGCCTTTCGGGAATACATACAATCATGGATGGAGTGATCATGTGAATTTCCCATATAGGAACACCGATGGTATGCTGAATGCACAATGTTCATTGGGGAATTTCCAACCACGTGCATCACAATCACATCCAAACCAATCCGATGCAACCCCCGATTTCAACGCCTTGTTAACTCGTATCGTCCAAATTCAAGACTATCAGCTAAGTGCATCTCTGTCACAGCCAAACCAATCCGAAGCAATCCCTGATTTAAATGCCAGGCTCACTCGTCTCCTCCAACAAAGTCAGAATAACACCCAGAAGCAGCTAGAGAGTTTTCAAACTCATCTTAGACAATTGGAGACATGAGTTGCACGACTTGCACAAGGGGCACCACGATCACAAGAGGTTCTATCGGGAAGTTCAGAAACAGATCCTCGTGAGCATGTCAGCGAAGTTTGCCTAAGGGATTGTATGACGGTGGATCAGCCTACTCCAATGTCTAAAAGGGGTGAAGCATCTATCACACTAGCGGAAACGGCTGTTAACGAGCTTAAGGAGAAGCTTGAGGAGGAAAAGGAGCCAAAGTACGTTAAACCAGATCCGAGGCCACCTCCATTGCCATTCCCACAACGTCAACGCATGAAGATGGTAGATCAGCCAAATCCATCGATAATTGACAAAGGATATGAATCTAACACGGCAGCGGATAAGGATACGGATATTGATAAGCATATGAAGAAACCCGAGATGGAAGAAGTGTTCAACTTAGTGGACACACTTGAGCAACATTGTGTTATTGATTTCGTGTTCCCCGACGACATCTTTGAGAATTTAGCCGAGGAAGTTTGTGAGGAATTTCAGAATACGGATTCCCTAGATATGAATTTCATAGCAGCTGGAGAAGAATCATACAAGGTACCAAATGATCTGCTTGACAACGAAAAGAAGGAGGAATCCCCCGACCGAGACTTCCGCACAACCCGAGCTAAATGTGCAAATCAATACATAAACGATCCCGAGATGCCGCAAAGCTACACTAAACGTCCAACACACAATTGGGACATTGACAAGGCATCCAAGGTTGATGAAGCATGCACCACAAAGGCTCACGCACCAAAAATCTCTGGAGACGCTGAAGGAAACAAGCGACGAACGCCTAACCGGTTTCATGGAGTACACAATCGGACTTATGAACAGCTCGACCAGAATTTTTGGACAGCACGATCTAGCCCCCAACTTAGAGAACATCATGACCAATCATAAGGAAGACATGACTAATCGTGCAAGGAACTCCACTGATCCGCGTGCTACGCCTTATCGAGCACATATTGCACGTGAGACGCTACGCACACGACAACGTCGAGGACGTCCACCTAATGAGTAGCATTAGGTCAAGCTCGCGACCTTAAACAAGCGCTTATCGGGAGGCAACCCGACTTTTGCATTTTCTTTTTATTTCGTTTTTGGACCTAATCTTTTTAATTTCACATTGATGTACTCGGTGGATAGTATTCCTTCTTTTGGATTGTGTGATTCTTTTTTACAGGTTTTTCAACGTCGATATCATCCTTGAGGAGGAGACGCATACAACGCCGTTATTTGGTATGCGATATTCTCTTAGGTCTTGAACACCGGGACGATGTTTCATTCAAGTCTGGGGGAGTACTCGTCGAGTATCATGCATGTGATTAGGATTAGATGTTGATTAGGATTAGATGTTGATTTTTTATTTTTAGGAATAAACAGATGGATACCTAGCATGAATTTTCGAGCTTTAGTCTTTATTGTGCGACTTTGTCGAATCGTGAACAATAGTCTAGGTTTTCTTAGAAGTCTTTTGAATACCGAATAGTTGAGTAGTTGTGCTTGAAATCATGATCTATAATTGCATTCACCTCCTAGGTTTCAGCACCAAGTATCCATATCTCCGTGTATACCGATTGATCGTTGCTTGTTTGATATATTATATCGTTCATTCTGATTAGATTCCACACGCTTATACTCCGCTGTCATCTTGGAAAAGTTTTTCTCTTTACTATTTCAGGTTTATATTGACATGAGTACATCGAGATCGATGGTTCGGGTCTAAGTGGTGGGTTGAGGCTCTATTCTACGTCCTAAGGGTTAGAGTGATTGGTAAAATATAAAAAGAGAAAAATGTTCTTCAATGACGCACCTCTTCACTCCTCTAAGGTTACGAGACCTTATGAGTGTGCCATAGGCAGCCTGGGTCTAAGTAGAAAGCCATCCCTCTTCGACTTCGACGTCCTAGGAACCAAGCGTGGATCTATTAAAAAAATATGAGAAAAAAAAAGAAAAGAAAAAAAAAAGAGAATAAGAACGAGATTACGAGTTTAATGATATCTCGAGCTTAGGAGAATTGGTATGGAGATTGCTTTGACGTTATCTAGGGGAATGAAATAAACTTAGGTCATTGGTAGCAATTCAACCCCAAAAACGTTATTGAATGACAAGGTACAACTTGTGCAAGGCCATGAAAGAAAATCAAACACTCAAGCTTCGAGCGAAAGGAGCGGAAACAACATTTGATAGTGTACATGCTCGGGCATGAAGTGTGCCCGCTCGGGCTGTGTTTGTGCACCCGAACGGGCTGCAAATTGGACCAGAATTTTGCCGAGAGTTTGCCCGACTCGGGCTCAAAGGATGCACGCCCACGCTCGGGCTGTGTTTGTGCACCCGTTCGGGCTTCAAATTGGAGCAGAATTTCGCCGAGAGTTTGCCCGACTCGGGCTCAAAGTGTGCCCGCTCGGGCATGCCAGCTCGACCAGGTTTCAAGTCATGCACGCACGGGCTAATGGACTGCACGAGCGGGTAGAGGTTGTGCCCGCTCGGGTCCACCTTTTTCTCAACAAACTCCTTGATTTTAGAACGGCCAATTAATGAGAAAAGAGACCTTTTAAAGCTAGGATTTGTACTAGACTGGAGGGGGACGTGAGGAACATTAGAGGACACACTTAAAGACATAGAGAAAGAGGGAGAAGGACGGAACGAGGAATCCGGAGCATGGAGGAGCTATTGAAGACGCCGATATATGAATAGGGAGGAATCTCATTCTTTATCAATGTTGAATATAGTTATCTTTTGTGTCTCGTTTTCTAAGTTCATGTCCGGGTAAATCCACAGCCATGGGTTAGAGAGTTTTACCAATACGTAACGAAATCTTGTTCTTAATGCTTGGTGGTTCTTAACGTTTTTGTTCTTGTACACCATTTGAATGAATGAATTCGGTATTTGATCGTTTTCAGATTGATTGGTTGTTTTTAATGCTTTCATTCCTGTACGCCACTCGAATGGATGATTATAGAAGTCTAATGAATCTACGTCAGGGGATTAGACTTTGGAATCTAGCCATGATTTAGGATTTAATCGGTTTAGAATCTACGTCAGGTCGATTGATTGAATCTAGGGATTAGGATAGCGGTCTTAATGCGTCTAGTAAGTGAGATACACAATAGATATATTGGTATACGCATGCTAGATAGTGGACAAGTCTACACCGGTCAGTTCCTATACAAGAGCTTGAATTCCCTGAACTCGTGATAGTATCTAAGACCAATGATCTTGTTAGAACTTCGTTGCATCGTTGTGAATCTCTCGATACCTATGGTGTTTAGTCGTTGAGTCATTCCGTTCATTAGTTTAGTTTAGTTTGCATTTGCATTCCCATTCACTTATTGATTTCACACGTCTTATGCATTAGTTACTAGCTTTAGAGTTGCATCAATTCATTGTGTTCGACCCTGGTACTATACGATCCGTATTCTTGCGGAAGCGTTAGTCTAGGTAAATTATTATTTGAGATTAACCGACATCACCCCACACCACTTTCACTCAAACCCCACCGCTCTGCATTTTCTCTCTCTAAACCCTCTAACCTTTTCTCCTTCTAAACATCTCTATAAATGCATTTGAACACAACAATGATGGTAGTGACCAGCTTAAGCACGAAATCATAATCGGGAGAGCAAGATATCATTACTGTTTGGAGAAGATTCGAGAACAAAGAAGAATGGCGAAAAACATCAAGACCCCAATTACAAGGAAATGAAGGATCGAGCCAGAGTTACACGAGGCCTAATTGAAATAAATAAAACAAGCCCAGATGAAATCAAAGTGGAGGCTGAAACGAAATCAAAACATTAAGACCTAAGCCCAGACATTCTTGAAACCCAGATCGAAGCCCAGTCTGAAGCCCACATGTTTATTTGATTCAAGAATAGCATCAGAACACCTAAGAATGCAAAACATGCAATTTAGTCATGCTACAACGGCTAAGAAATTGTAATAGGCCAATAATATTTTTCAAAATAATTATTAAACAAAAATGTATAGACCAAATATAGTAGGGTGTGAAAGTGACCATATTTTTAGTAATACATATATGAGACTAAGGGGACAAGAGAGTTACTCAGAGGAGGAGCAGAAGAAAATTTTACTGTTTTGGGAATAAATGGAAGCCAAAGATCAAACAACATTACATCTACTATATAGTGTTGTAACTAAATAAATATTTGCAGCACACATCTATTTGTGAGAGATCTAAAACAGTTTGAGATTTGTTGAAAGAAAGGTATCAAGAAGATCCAAAGACTGATATGATCAAGTTGTAGAGACTTAGAGCTACATACGACACTCTAAAGCAGACAAAAAGAGGGAGTATTAAAGAGTTTGCTAACAAAATATCAGAGCTGGCAAATGAGATGAGAGCCTTTGGTGATGAGATGAAGGAAGATGTTATGGTTTCCAAAATTCTATGTTCACTACAAGAGATATTTTGTCCCTATGTAGGGGTCATTGAGCTGAAAAAAATATTTAACTACCAAGACAGTGGGGGAGTTAATGATTTCCCAATAATCTCAAGAATCAAGATTGGATGATAGACATGGTGGTGGAATATATGGAGCTTTCCAGGCTAAGTACAAAGGTTAAAAGTTCGGAAATAAGCAAGATAATCACAATAAACCATTTTTGAAGTTATATTTTAAACCTAAAAGGAAAAAATGGGGTTCTATCTGCAAGAAAACAATCATTTTGAGACACATTGTTGCTTCAAGAATAAACAAGACAATGGAGAAGGCCCTAGACAGTCTAAAGGGAAAAAGGATTGTGATACATGTGGAAAGTTAGGACACTTCTCAAGAGATTGCAGGGTTAAAAGATCTATATCTAATCAAGCACAAGTGATTAGAGAGGATGAAAAAGATGACGCTTTGTGTACTATTACCCATATAACAGAGCAAGTGCTTGGAAGTGAGGTATGGTTGATAGACAATGGTACAACTAACCACATGACACATGAAGAAGGACATTTCACAACCAGGAAAAGGGACTTTAAAGTCCCTATTAAGATAGAAAAAGGGGCAGTTTTGATGACAACTAGAAAGGGAGACATTGAAGTCTCAACCAAGAAGGGAAAGAAAGTTATAAAAGCAGTATTTCTGATTCAAGGTTTTGTTGAATGTTCTTCAAATGGTGAGGAATGGGTATGCAGTGCTTTTTACAGAACAATTGTGTCTTATTAGGGACAAGAAAGACTCTAAGGTTACTGAGAATCAGATGGTTAATATGGCATATCCACTTAAGTGGAGAAACACAACAGAAGCAACAAAGATAGTAGAAGAGAACTGAAACTTATCTGATGTATGGCATAAAAGGCTTGGTCATTCTGGAATCCACAACATGCAAGAGATGATAAGCAAAGAATTAATGAGATGACTGCCTAAGTTCAAAGTCACTAAAGAAGTGTGTGAATCATGTATGAAGGTAAAACAACACAGAGAAGAGTTCCCTAAGCATTCACAAGCTAAGACTAAGGGTATTTTAGAGCTGGTTCATACTAATCTCTATGAACCGATGCAAATTAAATCCCTAGATGACAGTGTATGCCTAGACATGCAAACCCTCATATTAAGACTCAAGGTGCAACTAAGTATCATGCAACCCCTAGACATACAAAAAGGAAAGAGAACTCACTATAGTTTACATCGATGCCATTAAGATTAAGTAACTCACATTTGAGGACCACAAGGACTAGAAGGAGTAGTGATAGTAGCTTATCCAGACATGTATACAGAATGAGAAGGGTGAGTGATCTCTATAGAATTGATGAAGAGCCAATTACTGAAGAAACCAAGCACAATCATTACGCATGTTACCTAACCTTTGAGGAGCCTTCATGTTTGACAAGGCAATAAGAATCCAAGACTATAGAGAAGCCATTGATGCAGAGATTGGTATGATCAACAAGAAACAAACTTGGATATAGACCTGAAAGATAGAAAATTATCAGTGTTAAGTGGTTGTATAAAGTGAAAATAGATGAGAAAGGGAAGCTACTGAAGTTGAAAGCCAGACTTGTGGCCAAAGGATTTATCCAAATTAATGGGTTGGATTATGGTGAAACATTTGCCTATGTCTAGGCACGACACCATTAGAACTTTGATCTCAGTTACAGCTCAAAGGGATTGGAACTTACATCAAATGGATGACAAGTCGGTATTTTTAAATGGTCAACTAACTAAAGATGTGTATGTCGAATAACCTCAAGGATATGAGGTTGAAGGAGAAGAATAAATACCGACTACACAAAACATTATATGGCTGAAGGAGCAGACCCCTAGAGCATGGTACAACAAGATATACTCATTCTTTATAGCTGAAGGATGCAAGAGAAGCAATTGTGATCTTATCATGTATGTTAAACTACAAGAAGACTCGATGTTGATTATATGATTGTATGTGGATGACATCATAATCATGAGGAGTAATGCAAAGATGATTGATCAGATTAAGAGGAAGCTTAGTGAGACATATGAGATGAGTAATTTGGAAAGACTAAGGTTTTTCCTAGGATTTGAGCTTACCTATCTAGAGGGAGGAATCTTCATGAACCAATGCAAGTATGCACTCTCTCCCTTAAAGAAATATAGGATGCAACATTCAAATGGAATGGAAAGAACATTGAGGAAGGAAAAGACTTCAAGGAGCAGACAACTTACAAAATTATGGTTGGAGGGTTGCTTTACCTTGCTGCCACCAGACCAGGCCTCTCTTTTGTTGTGTCCTACTTGTCCAGATTCAACTCATAACTGACATAAAGAAGTTCGCTAGAGGTTAAATGAGTATTGAGGTATGTAAACCCAACAAAAGAATATGAATTGATGTTCAAGAACACAAGAGAAGCTGGATTGGTGGGATACTCAGACGCAGACCTAAGCAGATGTTCTATAGACTCGATAAGCACATCAGGTTTCTCTTTCACCCAGATAGTGCCATATTCACATGGGAGACACAGAAACAAGCAACCATAGCTCAGTCCACGGTCAAGGCTGAGTATACAATACTATGTGGAGCAATTAATCATTTGATATGGTTGAAGAGATTGTTTAAAGAACTAGGGTTTGATATGTAGGGAGGTGTACCAATCTACGACGACAATATGTCAACTATTGTGATCAATAAGAACCTCGTTCAACACATGAGAACCAAATACATACAGATAAAATATCATGTTGTTCGAGCAACAAAAGCAGAAAGGGAGATCGAATTGAGGTTCATACCTGGCGAGTACTAACTCGCTCACATCCTGATGAAGCTGTTGGGAACGAAGAGATTTGAAGAACTGAGATAAGGAATTGGCTTCATACCTATGTTCAACATACTACCTTCGAGAGACATGGTGTTTGGCTTACTAAGAAACCGTGTATCCGGTTCTTGATTGCAATGATTAGAATATTCCTCTATAATATTCTGAAGTTACGGTTCTACCTCCTATGTTGGCTGAGAAAGGGCAAATTGGGAGGCCTAAAGAGAATCATTATCCTGGACCCGGTGAGGCTCAGAGAAATACCACATCTTCGTCGAGACAAACCCCATATTTGTCGAGACAAACGGGTTCAAATGCCAGCATCACTAACAGTGTTTGGAACGTGACAACCGAGACAACGCCAACTTCAAAAAAAAGAAAGGTTTGTTAGTTTGTAATATGATATTATTTGTATTATTAGTTTATAATATTATATTAATTGTATTATTTTGACAAAATATTTGTGACTTTCATCATTTTAATTCGATAAATTCTTCATTATAATTCCATCCATACGACCCTTACAGACATTGCGACCCTTGCGACCATAGCGACCCTTTCGACCTTTGTGACCCGTACGACCTTTGTGGCCATGCGAACCTTGCAACCTTTGTGACCCATGCAACCCTTGCGACCCAAGTGGCCATTGCGATCTATGGGACCCACGTGACCCTTATGACCTTTCCTTGCGACTAGTCGTTTCGATGTCAAATTCCTGGCTTTTACAATGCTAGCTATGATTTTTTACGAATGCCACACTCGAGACCCTTATGACATGTAGTTCGATGTTAGACTTTTTTCTTTTCGACACTCTCTTTCCATTGATCTCTGTTACCCCTATATTAAAAGGTTCATCAAATTTTCTAAGTTTACTATCACACCCGAGATGATATTGAATCGAGAGAATATCATCTCTCTTCTCTTTTTGTCTAAGTCTTTAACACTAAATTCTTTGAAAAAGCTTTGTTACATTTGTCACCTTTGTGACCTTCGTGACGAAGGTGACATGGTGGACACATGGCATCGTGTTGTCTATGTGTTTCTCAAGGTCTTGGTAATCATCGGACTCGGTCTCTATGCAGATACACACAATTCATTACAACGTGGATGGAGGACATTGTGTTGTATCTGCATAGCATAAGGTCTTGGTAATCGGCAGACTGAGATATTGTTCTATACCTGTGGTACTTAAGGTCACGGTTGGAGATGAACTTGGAGATGCATTGAGTCACACACGACTCTCTTTACCTTTATGATCTTTGAGACCTTATGTAACCTTTTTCTTTCTTTTTTCAACTTTTTTTTAACTTTTGCAATCTTCTTTTTCATTCTTATTTTGTAACCTTTGTGACCTTATGTAACCTTCTTCTTTCATTTTCTCTTTCCTTTTTTTTTCATTTTTTTGTAACCTTATGTAACTTTGTTTGTAACATTTATGACCTTTGAACCTTTGTGACCTTATATAATCAATATTTTAACGTTGAAAATATCTTATTTTACATCTATTGTTCGTAATTATGTGAAATCTATAAAATCGTTGATCTTCAATTGGATTAAATTATAATCAAGTTTAAACGGGAACCCATCCAACCTAATGCGACCACATATGACTCTTCTGCAACTCATGCGACAGGTGTGACTCATATGGCCCACGAGACTAATGCGACGCGACCCATGTGACTATTGTGACTTGTCGTTTCGATGTAAGACTCATGTCTTCCGACCCATTTGATCTTTTCGACCCATGTGACTTGTCGTTTTGCTGTCAAACTCCTATCTTTCGACCCATGTGATTCTTCTGACCCATGTCTATAAGTTAACGTCTACGTCTCTACTCTTAGTTTGTGTATCTAACACCAAATTTTGAAAAATCTTTATTTTCTTTTCACCGTTGTGACCTTCACGATGAAGGTGACATGGTGGACGCATGGCATCGTGCTGTCTATGTGTTACTCAAGGTCTTGGTAATCGGCAGACTCGGTCTCTATGAGTCATTGACGAGATGCGGCGGTGACCTAGGTGACGGTGTTGGGTCACTTTTGAAATGCGATTGGAATACAAAGTAGATGGAAAGAGATAACTTTGGACAACAATACCAAACAAGAAAAAACAGAAGACTGGAAGACGGAGTACATGGCAGGAGATAACTATCACTTTTGAAACACATGCATTCGTTCTACACTACTTTGGACACATGGGTCATAACCCGTTGACCTATACCGACCTATGGGATCCTCAGTTGGCATTAATTAGTTTGATGTTGTAAATGTATTGTTTTGATTGGTTTTTGTCCTTTTATCCTTTTTAATCCATAAATTCGTCGAGTTATCATCTATTGATCAATATATGCGACCGAGCGACCTATGCGACCCTCAATTGGTATTAACTAGTTTGATGTTTTAAATGTATTGTTTTGATTGTTATTGTCCTCTTATCATTATAAATCTATAAATTCGTCAAGTTAGCATCTATTGAACCATATATGTGACCCATGCGTTTGTTTTTTGAATTACCATTATCAATATGTTTGAGTTGTATATGTCTAATTTAGAATCAATGTAGACAATAATAACAGTAATATCGACGTTTGAATAAAATATTAATTGTAGTTTTTAAAATTTTCTCAAACTCATTAGACAGGTTCTTAAAACACTACTATCACTTTTGAAACATAGTCATTCGTTCTACACAACTTGGGATACATGGGTATAATTCGTTTTAACCATCGATTGGCGTTGTAAATATCTTCTTTTGATTTTTTTGTCATTTAATTGTTATAAATCCATAAATTCGATGAGCTAGCATCTATTGATCCATATATAAGACCAAGCGACCTATGTGACCCTCAGTTGGAATTAATTAGTTTGACATTGTAAATGTATTATTTTGATTGGTTTTTGTCCTTTTATCCTTATAAATCTATAAATTCGTCGAGATCACATATATTGATCCATACATGCGACTAAACAATCCATGCGACCAGTGCGACCAAGCATCCCATGCGACCTATACGACTAGTGCGACCAAGCGACCCATGCAACTTTGTATATGTATTTTCACCATGCGACTTTGTAAATGTATTTTCACCATGCGACCAAGCGACCCATGCGACATTATTAATGTATTTTCACCATGCGACCCTTGCGATCCATAAATTAGTTTGACGTCTTTGTAAATGTATTATTTTCACCAAAATCCATGCCGCATTTTTCACCAAAATTTAAAAAACATAATCGTGTGATCATGTCTTTTCGAATGCCATCTGACGGTGATTCGATGTCAAGATCATGTCTTTTCGAATTCCAACCGTTTACTTTTTTCGAATAACGACACATTCTCTCTCTAACTCTCATCATCTTTTCCACCCATCTTTTTTCGAATAATGACACACTCTAACTCTCATAATCTTCCTCTTATTTTTTCGAAAATGACACATTTCCATCATTTCGTCCAATCCATTTGTCTGAGCTATATGGAGAATACCTTGTAATCTCCTTCATCTGTCTCTCTGTCCATATGTTACATGTAGATAATGTACAAATTTGACTTTTTTTCATTTTTGTTACAAGACATCCGAAGACCTTTTTTGTTGAGCATATTTACGGGAAAATGAGAGACAACAATACGATAATGCTTAAATCAGATGCGTCTAACAAAACATGGGAGGGCAAGTTGGATGGCTCCAGATTCACTGATGGATGAAAATATTTCTCCAACGACCATGAATTTCGTATGGGGATTTTTTAGTTTTCTGTCACGAAGGTGATATCGTTTTTCACGTCACCGTGACCACTGCTGCTCAAAAGATTTTCACGGTACCAGTAATGCATTCAAATCTAGTCGTAGATGCATTGGTAAGTGACATCAAATTGATTCATCATATATCATATCGGTTATTTATTCAATTTTATTCATTTCAACTGATGTAACTTGGGTCATGTCGTAGAAATTTCCAATAGGGTTTGCGAGGTCAAGCGGTCTTTCCGATAGACGATGTAAGATACTACTGATAATCAATATTGAAAGGGCATTGTTAGTAGATTTAAGGCTCGTGAAACGTGGTGGCGCTGGATCAGAGGGGGTTGGAGAAAGTTTTGTCACAAAAATAAATTGAACGAGGTTTGTTCCCTCAAAGTCGAACTGGTCTCCAATGGAGTAATACATGTGAATCGGTTTGTCCCTCAACCAGGGTCTAACTACAACATAGTTTGATTTCAGTTGTATTTTTATTACTTTCAACCTCCTTTAAACAACAACAATCCCATCAATCTTGAATTTCATGTTTGTATTTCGTTGGTTTTTTATTATTACTCAATAGTTAGTATTTATTGTTAGTATCGCTATTTTTGTTGATTTACTATTATCGTAACAAGGATCGCAGAGGTATAAGGGTCGCGGGGTAAAAGGGTCGCTAAGGGACCAAGCGACCCATGCGACATATGCGACCCATGCGACGTTGTAAATGAATTTTCACCAAGTGATCCATGCGACCATGTGACCCATGCGACCATTGGGAAATAGCGACCCATCTGACCATGCGTCCTATTCGACCCATATGTCCCATGCGACCCATTCGACCAAGCAACCCATGCGACCTATAAATCAGTTTGGCGTTGTAAATATATTATTTTCACCAAAATTTGAAAAACATAACCGTGTGGTCATGTTTTTTCGAATTCCATTTGACGTCGATTCGACGTCAGGGTCATGACTTTTTGAATTCAAGCCGTTTTCTTTTTTCAAATAATGGCACACTATCTCTCTTTCTCTCATCTTCAACCATCGTTTTTTGAATAACGATACACTATCTCTAACTATCATCATCGTCCGCCCATTTTTTTCGAAAATATCACATTTCCCTCATTTCGTCCAAATCATTCTTCCGAGCTTTCTGGAGAACTACCTTGTAATATTCTTCATCTCTCTGTGTCAGTATATTACATGGAGAGAATGTACCGATTTGAATTTTTTTATTTTTTATATGACATTCCGAAGAACTTCTTCGATGAGCATATTTACAGAAAAACGAGGGACAACAACACGACAACGCTTAAATTGGATGTGTCTAACAAAACATTGGAAGTCAAGTTGGATGGCTCCAGATTCACTGATGGATTGAAAGATTTCTTCAAGGACCATGATTTTCATATTCGGGATTTCGTATCCTGGTCAAAGACTTGGTTGGATGCGGGATCTACTCCACGAGGAGCGGTACAGACGTAGATGATTAGTTTTCCATCATGAATGTGACAAGGTTTTTCACGTCATTGGTTTCGAAGATGATATGTGTAATCTATTATATGCATCATCTATATCATCATCATCATACGCAGAAGCAAGGTCATCTTCTTTTGGTCAGAGGATTTTCACGGTACCAGTCACGCGTTCAAATTTAGTCATAGATGCATTGGTAAGTGATCTCAAACTGATTCATCATATATCACTTTGGTTATTTATTTAATTTTTATTCATTTCTACTGACGTAACTTGGGTGATATCGCAAACACTTTCGTAAGGATTTACGAGATCGAGCGATTTTGCGGTAGACGGTGTAAGATACTGCTGACAATCCATTATGGAATGGCATGGTCGACAGATCTAAGGCTCGTGAAATGTGGTGGCACTAGTATTAGAGGGGGTTGGAGAAAATTTTGTCACGAACATGGATTGAACGAGGGTTGTTCCCTCAAAGTCGAATTAGTCTCCAATGGAGCAACACCTGTGCTTCGGTTTGTCCCTCAACCAGGATCTAACAGCAACATAGTTTGAATTCAATTGTATTTTAATTGCTTTGAACCTCCTTTGAACAACAACATTCCTTTGAACTTAAACTTCATGTTTGATATTTGGTTGATTTTTTACTATTATTCAATAGTAAATATTATTGTTAGTATCGTTATTTTTGTGGATTTACTATTATTATAACAAGAGTCGCGTATGGACAATGCTTGTAGGTATTAAGGTCACAAGAGGGTCCAAGAGTCGCTGAGGGATAAGGGTCGCAGAGGGACAAGGATCGCAGGGTCAAAGGGCCGCAGGGGTTCAAGGGTCGTAGAGGTACAAGGGTCACAGAGGTACAAGGGTCGCAGAGGGACAAGAGTCATTTGTAAATAACTTGATAAATTATTATCATTTTTTGGGAATGAAATATGTAAATAACTTGGTACATTGTTATTTTTTAAATTTATTCATATTATTTGTAAATAATTTGATTCAAGTCATAAGAAATTTTTATCTTTTAATAATAAAGAATAAAGGGTCGCAAGGGTCAAAGGGTCGTATGGGTCAAGGGGTGGCATAGGGATACAAGGGTTGCGGGGGTCCAAGGGTCACAAAGGTTTATGGTCGCAGAGGGACAAGGGTCACAAAGGTTTATGGTCGCAGAGGGACAAGGGTCACAGGGGTCCAAGGATACCAAAGATACCTCTGCGACCTTTGTACCTCTTCGACCCTTGGACCTCTGCGATCCTTTGACCCCTGCGACCTTTGTCCCTCTGCGATCCTTTGACCCCTGCGACCTTTTTACCCGTGCGAACCTTTTACCACTACGACCCTTTGATCCGTGCAACCCTTGTACCCTCTGCGACCCTCGGACCCCTGCGACTCTTTTATTATTATAAAAATTAATAATTTCTTATGACTCAAATCAAATTATTTACAAATAATATGAATAAATTTTAAAATAAACAATGTACCAAATATTTACATCTTCCATTCCCAAAAAAATAATAATGTATCAAGTTAGTCTCGGGGTGGAGGGATACATCTTCCATTCCCAAAAAAATAATAATGTATCAAGTTAGTCTCGGGGTGGAGGGATACATCTTCCATTCCCAAATATATCAGCAGCTATATTCTCACGCATGGAAGAAATATTGTCGTCACAAATGAGGGGAAAAGTCTAACGTCTTTTCATTACATCGGCTTCTAAGAATTTGGAGGCTTAAACACCACAGTCACTTGCGCTTTAGGTCTGTGATAGACATTCATAATACTCGTACTTCCATTCATCCTCTCCAAAAGCCACAAAAGGAAATCCTCCAAGAATGAGCATCTTGGGGATAACTTTGCATATCTTCTCAAGCAACGGATCAATATGTGTTTTCTTCATACTGCTCTAACAGTCGTATACCTTGATGCATTGGGTTTTGAAATCCGCGATGATGGCTACCCAATGAATAGGTATAAATCGACTTTTGAGCGATGGAATGTTTAGAATCGAGACAAAGCCATCGAACTGATTCATTGGTTTGTACCTACTTCTAAATGGATACTTACCATAAAAAAAATCACTAAGAATTTCCGAAAATTTTTCCATATCCTCGTACATTCACAGTGTGAGTGTTTGTATGAAAGCAACATGACAAACGTAATAATTCTGATATATGTAGGTGAACGTCCTCATGCGACAATATAGCTCTAACAACGCCTCATCCAATTGCTGTAAAAAAATTAAAACACATGAATACTTATGATACAAAATGACCTATGTGACCTTTGTGACTAAGGGTTTAAAAACTTACATCATCTTCAAACCATACGTTGGGCTTTAATATGATCTCTCAAAACTCTGGCCCTCGGGGACAATCTAGATTAGATTTCCACCAACACTCTTGTCGAGGTTTCGTTAGAAACATATATAGAGCAGTCAATGTTTCACCGTTAGCGTCAATGAAGGAAGGCTCTGGGGTTATCCCACCCTCTCTTAATCCCTCGGGCTGCCACACAAAATGTCGATTCCCTACAGGTTCTTGAATCATCATTTTTACGGGTTCTTAAACCACCTTCTTTACGGGTTCTTGAACTACATTTTCTGCGGGTTCTGCATCAATAACTTTCTCTCGCCCTCTCCCTCACCCTGTTTTTGCTATTTTCACTGGCGAAGGTAAACATTTGCCTTCTGTGGACTTAAAACTCGTTTATTTACGGTGGAGGTTCAACATATGGCTCAGACTTCTTCGATAAAATTTACTTCATTAAACATATGGCGACCCATGCGACCGTGCGACCCATGCGGACATGTGATTCTTTTGTTACCCATACGACCCATGCGACCCATACGACTAATGCGGCCTTTTGCGACCCATGTGACCTATGCGGCTAATATGACCTTTTTTTACCGATTCGACCCATGCGACCAATGCGACCTTTGTGATTCAAATGATCGTACTTACTTGGTAGTACTTCGACATCTATGATCATAACTTCTGGAGTTCCGTCAGCACCAACATCAGCGGCGACCTCTTGGACAAGACCCACTGGAGTATCCTTGATAGGAACCTCCTCAGCGACGACCACTTCCACAAGATCCACTGGAGTATAGGAACCTCCTTAGTTGCGACCTCTTCGACAAGATCCACTAGAGTATCCTCAGCAGAAACCTCCTCGTTGGTGACATCTTCGACAGGACCCACTGGAGGATCCTCAGCGGAGACCTCTTCCAAGGACCCACTGGAGTATACTCGGTAGGAACCTCTTTAGCGGCGACCTCTTCGATAGGATCCACTGGAATATCCTCGGCATGAATCTCCTCATCTACGGCTTCTTGGACAGGACCCACTGGAGTATCCTCGGCAGGAACCTCCTCAGCAGGGACCTCTTCCACATGACCCACTGGAGTATATCCGTAGAACCTCCTTAGCGGCGACCTCTTCGACAGAACTCACTAGAATATCCTCGGCAGGAACCCCTCATCGGCGACTTCATCAACAGTATCCATTAGAGCATCTGTATAAAATTACTTCATTCATTAGAGTCATCGTTCGATACATTGATACGACCCTTGCGACCCATGGGACATATGCAACTCATATGATCCATGCGATTCATGCGACTCTTGCAACCCATGCGACTCTTGCGACCCATTCCTGACTCTCGATGGAAAATGATTCAAATGACCTTTTTTCACTAAATATTACTTATTTGGTGAAAGTTTATCAGAAACACCGATTCCAGTAATCTCTCTCAAAAAATATATTCAATTAGAGGAATAGTTATTATATCTTTCAACAAAATCTCCATAATTTGTAACATAAAAAATAATACTTTTTTTTCTATGGTTATTAGACCTCCCCCAAATTCGTGCAACTTTTAAGCACCGCAAATATTTTTTTTCGTGATCGATTGGTTTGCAAATAAAAAGCATATATGGTTTTCTATAATAATAATTTAAATTTTGGTGGGGAAAAAAGGGGACAAATATATTAGAAAGATGTGGTCAAATGAATAGCTGTCTCTTAATTCAACCGAATCGGATACAAAATAATGCAAAGGTGAGAGTATAAGTGATGTGATGTGATGTGAATGTGTCCTACCACGTTCATTGCCCTCGACAAATTTTGTGGGCCCTTTCTCTCTCTTCTTGTTCATGCCGTTTTTTCCCTAATTTGGTAAACTTAAACATTCATATTATTTCTCTAAAAAATATTCACTCTTTTCTATAACTCTAAAAAATCTAGTTATTATCTAGATTAACTTCTCGCACATACATAAAGCGTATCCTTTATTATTTATTATAAATCGATAGATTATAAGAAAAATGTATAATAATTTAGACATTGTATAAATTGATAGTTTAGAATAAAGGACTGAATTTATGATTTCCAAAATGGATATTACACATTTTTATCAATTACATTTATCCTGTAAAAGATAGTACTCACTTTTATAATTAACTATATTTATTTTTTAAATGGTGAAATTCTATGTCTATACGGAACTACACGAATTTTTTTAAAAATACCTTTTTTACATTAGTAAAAATTTGAAATTGAATAAAAAATCCAAATAATTTTATTGGAACGATAGTTAAACCACAAAACATACTCTTAAAATGGTAGTGAAAAACTAGTTTCACACGTTTTCCTCCTTATATCCTTTATTTTATTATATACATAGTTTAAAATGAATGACAGTTGAAACAAAATAATTTCTTTAAAAAGTTTTATTTTAGTATTTCAAAATCCAAAATTTAAACTTCATCTTTTTACTCAAATCTTATATATTTCTATTTAATATTAAACTTTTATAAACTTATCAAAATTGTATTGTTCTAATAATGTAAAATTAACACAAATATAATTTTTTGTCGTTTTAACTATTTGACAAAATATAAGTACTAAGATGTCGAATACAAAAAATCCATAGAGTAAAAAAAATTGTGGCATTAAAATATGTAAAAATACAAAATATAATAAATTTTTAATTTGCATATTCGTTTAAAAGAACCTAAAATCCTATCCTAAATCTAAAATACATATCTCCGAACCTCTTCCATATTCCAACCATAATAATCGTATCTTTTAAGACTAAATCTTGAACTCACACGTGCCCTTGTCCTTCACAAATCTAATATCTATTACAAAAACATAACCCTAGATTTGTTTTTACAACACACTTTAAAGCAACATTCATTACACATAAGAAGGTTTTGAGGTTTCACTATAGATACCTTATTTAATTGGTTGTCTTTATTTGATTTTCATGAATATAAATATAAACGAAAGAAAAACACCATATATTTTTTCACTTTTAAAATTCATATTTTGTGATAATTTTGATTGCAATCCTTATAAAAATATCATTGCATCATTTGCTAATTTATCAAAATCTTTGAGAAAACTACATATCAACATCTATAATATATTTATTAGTTTATTTATAATATATTGTTGATCATTATCTTTTATACTTTGAATATTCGAGTCAAATTTGTGATTGGAAAGAATTTGTTTATATTCTCTATTAAATATTAATTTCATATGTTTTTTTTATTCTTTCCTTTTTTTATTCATTCTTTCTTTATTTTTCATTTTTTGAAAATACTGTTTTAGTCCTATTCCCTCTCGATTTTGACTCGCATCTTATTCCCTCCTCGATTTTTAGTTTTCATCATATTCCCCCCTCGAAAATACTGTTTTAATCCTATTCCTTCCTTAATTTTGACCACATCCTATTCCCCCCTTGATTTTTAGTTTTCATCCTATTCTCCTTTCAACTATCAAAAATCTGCCTAAAACCCCATCCGTTATTTATCCATTAATTATCCGTTAATCGATCCAATTTTGACCCGAATTAGACCAAATTTTGACATTAAATTTGACTCAACTTTGACCTAATTTTGACTTGATTTAACCCGAATTTGTACTTAATTTTGACCCAAATTTTTACTTAATTTTAACACGAATTTCAACAATAAATCAAGTTAATTATTCAATTTAATCGCTTTACTTGATTTAATTGATTTCGAGTAAAATTGAGTACGATTTTTTAACTTGAAATCATTTTTACCCAAATTTGAACCCTATTTTGACTCAATTTTAACCCAAAACCGATCCAAATTTGACTCAAATTGTGACCTCAATTTTGACTCGATTTGAACTCGATTTTTTACTTAAGTATGACTCGAATTTTACTTAATTTTAACCCGAATATCAACAATAAATCAAGTTAATTATTAATTTTTTTGATTTCGAGTTAAAATTGAATACGATTTTGTTAATACTATAAAAAATGGATCAAATCGAGTTAATCAATTTGCCATGATTTTGACCCAAATCCGATCCAATTTTGACCCAAATTGTGACCTCAATTTTGACTCAATCTGAACCCGATTTTTTACTTAATTATGACTTGAATTTTACTTAATTTTAACCCGAATATCAACAATAAATCATGTTAATTATTAAATTTAGTTGATTTTGAGTTAAAGTTGAATACAATTTTGTTAATATTAACAAAATTGGATCAAATCAAGTTAATCAATTTGCCTCAATTTTGACCCAAATCCGATCCAATTTTGACCCAAATTGCGACCTCAATTTTGACGCGATTTGAAATCGATTTTTTACTTAAGTATGTCTCGATTTTTACTTAATTTTAACTCGAATATCAACAATAAATCAAGTTAATTATTCAATTTAGTTAATTTCAAGTTAAAGTTGAATACGATTTTGTTAATTATATCAAAATTGGATAAAATCGAGTTAATCAATTTGCCTCGATTATGACCCAAATCCCATCCAATTTTGACCCAAATTGTGACCCCAATTTTGACTCGTTTTTAACTCGAACTTTTACATAATTTTTACCCGATTTAATTTTCAATGTTATATTTTAGTAAATTAGATGTGAATTTACTACACACATAAATAATAAATGTTGATTTTTAGATAATTTCATAAAAAAACAAGTTACTTCTTCGATTTAATTAATCTTGAATAAAAATTGGATCCAGTTTTGTTAATTGTATCAAAATTGAATCAAATTAAAAACTGAGTCAGATTCGGATCAAATTGATTAGATCGGATTCAGATCAAATTGATTAATAAGATTTGGGTCAAAATTAGATCGGATTCGTGGAAAATTGATTAATTTGATTTGATCCAATTTTGATATAATTAACAAAATCGTATTCAATTTTGACTCGAAATCAACCAAATATAATAATTAACTTGGTTTATTGTTGATATTCAGATTAAAATTAAGTAAATTTTGGGTCAAAATTAAGTAAAAATTTGAGTTTAAATCGAGTCAAAATTGTGGTCAAATTTGGGGAAAATTGATTTCAAGTAAAAAATTGTACTCAATTTTACTCCAAAGCGATTAAACCAAGTCAACCGATTAAATTGAATAATTAACTTGATTTATTGTTAAAATTTGGGTTAAATTTAAGTAAAAATTCGGGTCAAAATTAAGTACATATTCGAGTTAAATCGAGTCAAAATTATATCAAAATTGAGTCAAATTTGGGTGAAAATTAAAGTCAAAATTGGGTCAAATTCGGGTCAAAATCGGGTCGGTTAACCGATAATTAACGAATAAAT
This sequence comes from Gynandropsis gynandra, assembly GCA_036759665.1. NCBI lineage: Eukaryota > Viridiplantae > Streptophyta > Magnoliopsida > Brassicales > Cleomaceae > Gynandropsis > Gynandropsis gynandra. The sequence continues at coordinate 7,266,480 of CM071861.1, read as the reverse complement.
AACGAAGGGGATTTTTAGGCAGATTTTTTATAGTTGAAGGGTGAATAAGATGAAAATTAAAAATTGAGGGGGAAATAGGTGTGGGTCAAAATCAAGGGGGAAATAAGACTAAAGCAGTATTTTCGAGGGGGAAATAGGATGAAAACTAAAAATCGAGGGGGAATAGGATGTGAGTCAAAATCGATGGGGGAATAAGACTAAATCAATATTTTCGAGGGGAGAATAAGTTGTTTTTCCTTATTTCTTTCATTCATTCTTTCTTTATTTCTTTCATTCTTGATCTTGATATATTGTGTATTATAAATACACATGACCATATATATTTTTAAATCAATCTATCAATAAATAAAATATTTCTTTTCCTTTTCTAATATGGTATCAGAGCATATTTTTTCCAGCTGAATTAATCAACAATTTCTTTCTTTCGATGAATGATTCATCCAACGATTTTTTATGTTCCTCCGACTCTCTTTCGGCGGATTTCTGTTTCTCTAATTCTGCAATCGGTCAGATTACATTTCTCTATTTCAAGGCAAATTGCCTTATTTCTTTTCTACCGGTATTTACTTTCTTATTAACCGGTGCTATTCTTTGGGCGTTCAATGTATCTCTCTGAATTTTCTATCGTCGTCATTAATTCTTCTTTTTACGTTGTTCAGTAAATTCCAACAAATTCTTTATTTCTTCTCTTCTCTTTCTTTTCTTATCTTATTCGCCGAATTTTCTCTCTGCAAATTCCTTGTCGTTTGCTACTTCTTTTCTCTTCTTCCGGCGATTATTATTCTTCTTCGGCGATTTCTCTCTGATTCTTCGACAAGATTTTCTTCTTCGTCGGTGAAAAATTTCGTAACTCCTTCTTCTTGTTTCTTCTGGTTCTCTTTTCTGTAAATCGACGAGAAATTATGTTTTGCTTCGGCGAGTCATCATTCTTCATTTCGGCGATTTCATCCACCGATTTATTTCCTTTCTTTCTCTTCGGTGAATTTCTTCTCTGGAATTCTTCGCTGATTCTTTTGCCTTCGTCGAGATTTTCTTCGACAAGAATTTTCATTCATCGATTCTTCTTTCCGACGGTTCTTCTTTCCTCTCCGGCCGAAATCTATTTCGGAATACACATCCTCAGTTCTTCTATTCCGGTGTCTTCTTCCGCTGTCGTGTATCATCTTGTTTTGTCTGGTGTACTGACATTCTGGTCGACTTCATTCAATTTCGAGGAAGACAGATTCTCGGAGAAGACAATTATAGTGATCGATGTTTGCTCCCCAGAGTCTTTCAGTTCTGGAATCAGTCCCAGAATCTGTTTCTCCTACGATTTAGATCGGAGAAACGATATATTGATTCAGAGAGTCGAAAGGAGTGGGGTTTTAAGGTTTGCTATTGATTCATCTATGGAGAAACGATCGAAGGAGATAACCGGTGAATCTTTTGATGACTACGTAACCTCTCTCCAGCAAGACTAAGTTTAGTTTGTTGACCATGATGTCACGACGAAGATTCTTATGAGATTGCCGGCGAAGTCCCTAGCGAGGTTCCTCTGCGTATCGAGTCTACGTGCTTCCACAAAACTTGTTGTTTCGTAATTTCCAATTTTGGGCTCTTCTCGGGCCTTTGATGATTGAGAAGTATTTCTTTACAATCTAAATCACAAATATTTTTAGCTGCAAATTGGGCATCATGTTTGGATTCCTGTTGTTCTATTACTACTTATTGTATTTTCTTTGGCTATGCAGATAACCATTTCTCGGAATAGTGCTAAGATTGAATACATGCAATGACCAATACCACATGGGAACTATCATGTTTCATCTATTATTCTCCAAGATTAGAAATATTAAATATTAACTTGATATTTTTTTTTCTTTCTTTGATTCTTTCATTCTTTATTTCTTTCCTTCTTTCATTATTTCTTTTTTTATTTCTTTCATTCTTGACTTTGATATATTGTATATTATAAATACACATGACTATATTTATTTTTAAATCAATCTATCAATCAATTTCCTTTTCTAATATCCTCCCTTCAATAGTTTTTTATAATAACACCACGTCGTTGAATGTTCTACCTGTTGTGCATCTTTCTAATCCGTAATCAAGACAAAAAAAAAAAAAATAATTCTCCCAAATGATTGGATGGTAGATTTGAGATGCTGTAATACACTAGTTGATCATTAAGCCAACTGATCTTGTGTCCAAAATAATGAGTTAGTCCAATTTAAATTATTTGTTCAAATTTAAGTTTCTCAAATTTTAGAACTTGTTGGCAATGAACTCGAATTGTTATATTTCATATGCTTAGAAAGAAAATGATATCGTCAAAATAAATCTCAAATAATAAATATATTAGATCTGATTTAATTCGTATATAATTAATATTTCATTTGCGCCGTCTCCTATTGAAGAAAGTGACGTTCCAACAAATTCAATAGATTTACAATGAAAAGAAACACAGTTTACTTATTTGGCCTTTGTTATTTTTAGTATATTAAAATTAATTATAATTTTAATATTTTGACAACTAACTTGACTTCTTTATTTTTTTCACCCAACTAACTTGACTTCTTAAGAGACCCATTTATGCGTATGTTCTGTGAATAAGACTAATCATTAGGACCATCAAATCTGAAGAAGACTAAAGAGTCTTCTTGTTTGACATTATTCCAACATTTTTTTGTAAAATATTAAAATTAAAAAGGCATTGACTTTGTATATTTTCATGACCTAATTACATCAAATTATCCCTAGTCCTTATTTTTGGGCTAATCCCAAACCTAACATATAATGCTCTAAAATAATAATCACAGTAATTTATAGGATTCTTATCCTTCAAAAATGAAACAAAAATAAATATCACAGCTTTAGCTTACAATCTCTGCCTGCACTACCCAACAACATACCTGCAAAAACCCAACTGGGGGCCCCTGTCATTTCCTTAACACTTGAAAATTTTCCACATTTTCTCATTTTTGTTCTTCTGTTTTTTTTGCCCACCCCCTCTCTCTCTCTCTCCTCGCACTCGCTTCTAATTCGAGGTTTTATGCAAAGAACAGAGATTTGGCTATTTTGGCATGGTGGGCATCCTTCAAGATCCCTTTGTTTCGTTGAAGACTTCGAATCTGTCATCTTTTTCCAGCTCCTGAATCCTTTGAATCATAGGTATTTGTATGTATATACTTTCATATATGCGTCTCTATGAACATAACATTTTGTTTTGTGGATTTGGTTGGAGATATTGCAATTTTCTAGGGTTTCCTTTGTCCTTCTGGATTTCTAGTCTTGGAAGTGACTGAGCAAGGTCTCTCTGTGTGTGTATCGATTTCCTGTTGCAAACGTTTGCATATCTCTATTTGGGATTGAGTTTGTGCATCAAACTATAAGTTTTCTCTTTCCTAGAAATTTCCGGGTTCCTTATTTTATTTTTCGGGTAGAATAAAAGAAATTCAGAGAAAGGCAAAAGTTAAGACAGAGACGTCTGTTGAAATGTGTGGTGAATTTCTGTGGTGTCCCTTTCTCTTGTTTCCACCAGAGGTGAGTGAATCTAAGTCAATTTTAGCTTCTCAGGGAATGGGTCAAAGTCAAATCTTGTCAATGCTTCAAGAATTCCTATCAAATTTTATGGTGAACACAGTTTGACCGACAGATCTGCATGGCATTGTGTTCCTATTGCATAACTCTTTTCTAAATAGATAAAGATTGTTCCTTTCTTCAAGCCAAACAGTGAACCATATAAACTAATCGAATGTTTAACTGTGAAAGATAAACTAAATTTACTTGTTAATCGTCTATACGTTGTAAACACTCAGCGAGAGATTCTTTCAGATTTAAGCCAAAGGAAGTATAGGAAGGTTATAGTTCTGGAGGAATCACCACTTCCTCATTACAAGTTCTTCCCAAAATCAAGTCTATCCCTTCAAAACCCTCCTCCTCTAAATACCCTCTTGCTCACAGGCAAGTAAACACTAGTCTAAGAGACATTCAAAACAAACCTAAATACAACGAAACATTTAGAGTAATATTTTCTACTCTCAAATCCATTCCGTGGCTAGCTTAGTAATTGCAGCCTAAATGTACTGCCAATGTCTCTTTTTGTCTCTCCTTGATACCCTTTGTAGCTTCTTCTGGCCGCTGTAAGTCCCCGCTTGTAACAATACTCTCCTAAATTTTACGTGCTAGCTTTGGATTATGATTAGCTTGACAATCTTGAGTTTCCTCGCATTAGTTTCTGATTAGCATTTCCACAAGTTCAACTATGTTTTGTGTTTCTACGATCTTCTGCTTGATAATTCAGTATGGTTTTAACAGGTCAGATGGACCCAATGCCTGTTGGATGTGTTCTTAACAGCATATCTCGTTACCTTCATCTGGTTTCATGCCGTACTATAAAGTTTATTCCCATCCAAACTTGTGTTGGAAATATAGCTCTCGTTCTGAAGCTTTTGAGACCGTTGCTGGATGACATTGTTGATTGCAAACTACCTTCGGATGAGTGCTTTAATAGAGAGTGTGAAGAACTGGATGTTGCCGTTAATGAGGCTCGTGAACTCTTGGAGAACTGGTCTCTGAAGATGAGCAAGTTTTGCAGTGTAAGTTATGACCCTTCTCTCCTTTGAATTTTCTGGGCTCTTCCCTTAAATTAACCTTTTGAAAGATGGAAATGTGTGCAATTCAAGAGATGATTTGGGTAGAAGAATCTTCTTGTATGGCTGCATTTATTAGCTGATTTGTTCTCAACGAACTGTTCATGTTGTTCTAAATTATTAAATTGTTACATCCACGGTCAGAGTTACCTGATTGCGTCATTGTATCCTGTTAAAATGGGAAAATGATGTCTTCTGCATCTTATACGGTCACTTAAAACATTGATCACATGAAAAAGAATCTATTATGCACTCGAGGAGAGGGCATGTGGGTTATAGTGACTCATTTTGCCTGTTTTACAGGTTTATCGATGCGAAATTTTGTTGGCAAGGATTCAAACGTGTTCTCTGGAGATCTGTCGCATACTTCTTCAGTTAGCACAGTCATCTCCGATTACCGCAAGTGTAACAGGTGTTGAGGTACACTGGAAAATGCTTCTTCCTGTTTTGGGGTCTCTATCATCTGCAGTTTAAGCCCAATTGTTAGTATTAATTTCTTGGAGTTGTTTTAGCGTTGTATGCAGGAGATTGAGAGTCTTGTTAAACCATATGGACTGCTGACGGAGCATATAGAAAGTGCTTTAAAAGGTCAGGAAGATGATATTGATCCTTCGAATAATCATCTGGGAAACTTAGTTCAAGTTCTTGGTTTGAAACCGGACCAGGATTTTTTAAAGGAAAGCATTGCCGTGGAGAAGGAGAGGATAAATGCTGAGGCCAACAAATCGAAGGAAAAGATGGATCAAGCTAACGAATTAGTAGATCTTGTCTCATGCATCCGCGAATACATTCTCGGGACAGAGTTTCTTGAAGAGGCAAGTGGTGTCCCAGTTCCCCCATATTTCCGTTGTCCCTTGTCAATGGAACTCATGCTGGATCCGGTCATAGTAGCTTCAGGACAGACGTACGACAGAACATCAATCCAAAAATGGCTTGATAGTGGATTAAACGTGTGCCCCAGAACACGTGAGATGCTGACCCATAACGAACTCATCCCCAATTACACTGTCAAAGCAATGATTGCGAGTTGGTTGGAGGCAAACGATATCCGCCTTGCTGGTAACCCCCGTCAATATGATGGTCAAGCTTCCTCTGCAAATAACATGGCTTCACATGACATTGTGCGCACCGAGAGTTTTCGTTTTTCCTTAAGGAGCAGCAGTTTTACCTCACGATCATCTCTTGAAATCGGTAATGGGATTGAGAAACTAAAGATCAATGTGTCTTCCAGCTTATGCGGGGAATCTATTTATACGAGAAGTAAAGATCTCGAAATTTTTGCTCGATCTTCTCCAGAGCAGTCATATACTCACAGCAGGTGTGAATCGATTTGTAGTGCTGTTTCATCTGTTGATTATGTCCCTTCAGTGACAAACGAAGCAACAAGTCTACCAGGGAACCATGGAGTGTTCAGCGGGATGTCTCCCAAGACACAATCCGAAAGTTCAAGCAACGGTAACCAAGATGATGCGGCAAACACAATTGTGTCTTCTGAACGAGTTTTGGTTGGTTCAGGCACAATCACAACTTCTCATGCCATGAAATTGGTTGAGGATCTTGAATGTCGATCCAATGAAGTTAGAACTGCAGCAGCCGCGGAAATACGCCATCTCACGAAAACCAACACGGAGAATCGCACAGTGATTGGGCATTCTGGTGCTATTGTTAGCTTGCTTTCTCTGCTATACTCCGATAAATGGCTAACCCAAGAACATGCTGTTACGGCTCTTCTAAATCTGTCAATCAACGAAACAAATAAAGTCATGATTGCAGAAGCTGGGGCACTTGAGCCACTAGTTCATGTTTTGAACACGGGAAATGCCAGAGCCAAAGAGAATTCTGCTGCAACGCTTTTCAGCCTATCTGTTCTACAAGATTACAGGGCAAAGATAGGGCAGTCAAATGCAATAAGGGCTCTTGTGAATCTTCTTGGAACAGGAACGTTCAGAGGAAAAAAGGATGCCGCATCTGCTTTGTTCAATTTATCCATATTTCATGATAACAAGGCTCGAATCGTACAATCTGGGGCAGTGAAGTATCTTGTTGAGATGTTGGAACCAGACTCTGAGATGGTTGATAAATCCGTTGCTCTTCTTGCTAATCTTTCAACGGTTGGAGAAGGACGTTTGGCAATCGTTAATGAAGGTGGCGTCCCGTTGCTTGTTGAAATTGTTGATTCAGGATCACATCGAGGGAAAGAAAACGCAGCTTCTGTGTTGCTGCAGCTGTGTCTTAGTAGTCCCAAATTCTGCACTTTGGTTCTGCAAGAAGGTGCCATACCCCCGCTTGTTGCCTTGTCTAAATCTGGCACACCGAGAGCAAAAGAAAAGGTACTCCTTTAACACACACACACTCCCACATACTTTGTCTCGTTCCTTCCTGGCTTATTCTTGTTGGAGATAAAATAATTCCAACTATATATATGAAGTGCTTGTTATGCTTGATTCAGACATCCACTTGGTTGTTATTACATTCTGATGTGGTTCTTGCAGGCACAACAGCTTCTTAGTCATTTCAGGAACCAGCGAGATGCGAGGATGAAGAAGGGGAGATCATGAGAAAACAAATCTGCATTGCCCCCATTTTTGGTGAATAATAAGTCGTAGAAAGTTTTATCCAGGAACACAGCCGGATTTAGTAATCTACTTGTGATAGTTAATGTTACTCTTTTTCCTACAACATTTTGAAACTATGTAGTGTGTTATTGCCATGTTTGTATGTACACAACTTGGAGTTTTGTGTAAATATACACAATGTTGTTACCGGGAAAGCTTTAAATTTGATTCGAAAACTTACAATTAAAATATGTTTTACCTTTTAGATATTCCCAAAAACCACGAAGATTTACTATAAAAATACCCTTTGAAATACCTTTGATAATAAAGCTAATTAAAGTTTCAGAGTAGAGAAAAAAATACAAACTTAGAATCTTTGTCTGAAGAAAAAGAGGAATGCACAAGAATTTCAATTATATTCCATTTGTTTAATCATTGCAAATAAATACACTTACCGATACAATGGGGAGGAGGACTTTTTCCCGATCGTCCGGCGAGGAAAAATCAGAGGAAGAAGAAGATTAAAGTGATTTTCTCTATGTTCCTATTTTTTAACCACTTCTGGTGCAAAAAATCGCAGATGGAAATAAAATTTGATGTTTGCGTAAAACAAAAAAAAACTATTTCGCCATTGATGAATCAAAATTATGAAAGTGATTATCTTCAGACAACTCTAAAAAAGTGATAAGCCGAGAAACCCATTACAAAAACAAAACTAAATTCCTAAAGCCTTAAGCCCATTATTTCGTCTGGTTTTATTATTGAGACTAACAGAGACAACAAAAGATAAGTCCCATAATAACCCAATACCCCAGACCCATTATTGCTTCAATCATCACGCCGGGCCAGTCGAAGACAGAATCTTGATGAAATACATCTGAACAAGGCAACTGCTTGAGTTCCTCGTCCGAACCCGATACCTCGTCGATACAGTTGGAAAAAGTCTCCAACTCCGAACCCCATATCTCGTCGATACAGTTGGAACAAATCTCCAATTCCGAACCCGATATCTCGTCGATACATTTGGAACAAGTCTCCAACTCCGAACCCCATATCTCGTCGATACAGTTTGCACAAATCTCCAATTCCGAACCCGATACCTCGTCGATAAGGTTGGAACAAGTCTCCAATTCCGAACCCAATATCTCGTCGATACAGTTGGAACAAGTCTCCGATTCCGAACCCAACTCCATCAACAAGGCGTCAACGTCGATGGTGGATTCTTGTGACAGCCTCTGCAACAGATCTTCAGATACTCCTCTTTCCGGAGGAGGAGGCACTAAGAGGAAGATTCTCTCTTGGATCAAAGTAGCGTGAAGAGATATGGAGAAACTTCGAAGGCCAATACCCATCCGAGTGGCCGCCGTGGATATCCTCGTGGCTAAGTGTTCACACACCGGGGGATTGGGAAGAAGATCATAGAGGAGTTGGTTAATGTGGTTGAAATTAGAACAACATAAATCGAAACTGAAATACTGGGCGGGCGAATGAAAAATCTCAACAATGGGCTGGGGAGCATTTGAGGAGACGATGATATCCTCCGTTAGATGATTTATGTCGAGGAAGACTATGCTTTTCATAGGTACGACGGGAGGAAGATGAAGCTCTCTAGTGAAGAGATCAACGATGATTCTTTGTTCAGTATCCATGGCGAGAAGTAAAAAGAAAAAAAACCAGGAAGATGAAGCTCTAGAATGAATAGAGAGACAAAGGAGAATGAATCGTGTCTGAGAGATGTGTGTATATATATAGAGAATAAGTAGAGGATGTACTGATCGTTATTTTGGTGTGACCGTTGCGGCGTGCGAGAAAAATGGAAAACAGGGAGAAGATCTGAGTATGTTTCCTTTTTTCAAATTTTTTTTCATTGTTTCCTTTTTTCAATTTTTTTCATTGTTTACTTTTCTTTCTTTCATATTATTTCCTTTTTTTCTCTAAAATTTTAAATTTCACTTTTCTTAAAAAAATGAAATATATCTGAAAATGACCGATCTTTCTTTCTTTCCCCTCAAGTTACCGCGAAATCCTACGTCAACAAATTCAATTACACTTTTGCCCCTATTTTTCCATCTTGATCAAATATTGATGATGATCATGATCAAAGGAATGATTGCTCTCATGGCGGCCAGTAGGAATATGCGGCCAATCGTCCCACCGGCAGGATCGACACGAGTTTGATTTTTAAGGTTCGAATTTTATTTTGTTAGCCGTCAGAAATTTCAGATATTGTTCTTTGAACTAATTAATAATTAAATTATATATTTATTATTATAGTGTAAAGTAAAAAAATCTAATTTAATTTAAAAAATCTTTTGAATAAATTTAAATGATTTTATTTTTTAAAAATAATTTTATTAAAAAAACATTTTAAATTAATTTTTGGATTCAGAAAATTTAATATAAACCTTAAAAATTATTTATATTTTATTTTGAAATACATTAATAACTATTTATTTAACAATGTCTTTTAAAATTATTTCTATTTTTAAAATAAATGAAATAATTTTCATTTGAAATTTTTTAAAAAATAGTTATATTTTTTGAAAAATAATAAAAGGTTAATGATATTTTATAGATAATAAATAATTTTAAGATATTAGAAAATTTTATTTTTCAAATCTAAAAGATTTAAATTTTATTTAGATAATTTTTGAAATAAAATTAAATTATTTTAAAATTATATTCTTAATTATTTATAATAATAAAATTAAATTAGAGTAAATTATGGCATACGCTTTGGATATATAAAAATTATATTAATTTTGAATGCTTTATATTTTATTTTTATTTGGAAGTGAATTAAACATCAATTTTTATATTTTTATAAAAAATATTATATTAAAATTTAACCATATTTAAATAACATATTTAAAAATTAAATAGATAAAAACTATATTAAATTTAAAAATAATTTATATTTTATGAAATAAATTAAGTGATTAATTCTTTTATATTTGGATATAAAAGATATTATATTAATTTTTTTATTTTATTTCTATTTTTAATTTTACGATTTCTTGAAAATATAGTTATATTAATAATAATAATATTAAAAAATTAAAAATTTAAAACACATTAAAAATTTATCCTAAATTTTCTCGGTTTTTGTTTTTAGTAATACGAAGATATATTGTGTTTGACCAATCACATCTGTATTCAAAAGATAAATCCTATACCGTCTTTCAAATATTCCTAAAAAAAATCTTTGAAAGAGAAAAAGATAAACCCTAGAATTTGAAAAATCCAAAATTTTAAACATAGTTACCGACGATTAAAAGAATTTAGAGATTTAAAAAAATATCAAAAGAAGGAGAAGTGCATGGTGATCTTTCTCCTATTTCTTTTTACCTTTTTCTGGTGCAAAAATAAATATAGAAAGTAGAATTTTGGTGATTGTATGAAAAAACTATCTCGCCATATTTAAGAAAATACCAAAATTTACATGGATCAAACGACGGAGAAGAAATGACAAACCCTAAAAAACCATTACCAAGACAAAATGTAAAACCCTAAAACCCCAGTCTCATTATTTCACATGATTTCATCAATCATCCGAGACAATTGAAAAATGAGAGAAAGGAAAAATCTGTACCATTAGACAACCGAGACAAACAATGATAAGCCGTATAAAATCCTAAAACCCAGAACCCACGATTTCACCTGGTTTCTTCAATCACTTGTCGGCACATCGGGCAAGAATTGTTCTTCCGAAGCCACTCGAGGACACAATCTCTATGAAATACATGTGAGCAAGACAATTGCGTGATTTCCTTGCCCGAACTCGAGAAATTGTCAATACAGATGGAACAAATCTCCGATGACGAACCCAACTGCTTCAAGCCATCGACGTCGAAGGTTTGTTCTTGTAACAGCCTCTGCAACAGATCTTCAGATACTCCTCTTTCCGGAGAAGGAGGCACGGGAAGGAAGATCCTCTCTTCGGTCAACGTGGCGTGAACGGAAATGGATATGCTTTGAAGGCCGATATCCATCCCTGTGCCCGCCGTAGAGATCACGGTGGCTAATTGTTGGCACAGCGGACGACTCGAAAGATGATCGCAGAGGATATCATTGATGTGGTCGGGATTAGAGCAACAGATATCAAAACTGTAATAATCGGAGGGCGATTCCGAAATCTCAACGACGGATCGGAAACCATTGGGGTGCAGGACGATATCCTCCGTTAGATGATCTATACCGAGGAATACTCTGTTTCTCATAGGTTCGGATGGAGGAAGATGAAGCACTGAAGTGAAGATATCAACGTCGAGTATCTGTTTAGTTTCCATGGCGAGAAACTGAAAGCAAAAAGAAACAAAATCGAAATGAAAATGAGAGAGAATAGCAGAGAATACAGAGACAAAATGAAACAAAGTATGAGCAGAGGAAGAGACTGGTCTGTACTCTATATATATATAAGCAACCTCCCAGGATTTCCAAATTTTTAGTTTGGCGGTAAATGTGACCGTTGGGATATATTTCCCTGCCAAAACTTGGAGACAAAGTTTAAGGATTTTTGTTTTTATATTTCCTTTTTATGTTTATGTTTTTTAAAATGTTTCCATTTTCTGAAACTAATGGTTTTAAAAAGAAATATTTCTGAAAAATGGCAATAATATTAGTACTGAATGAAGCTACCGTCGACTATTTCCTTTTTCTCCGATACCGTGAAAACCACCAGTTGAATTACGCATTTGCCCCTCTCTCTCCATCATCATCATCAATCATCCCTTCGGAACTCAAGCAAAACCGACTCATTAACAATGGGATACCTTCCTCCTCCGTCTCTCCGTTTCTCATCCTCCTCCGACCACCATAGATATGAACGTGCATTTGCCTTGCAGAGAGAAATGTGATTGTCCGACCTCGCTCTCGTGATGATCTCGTTGTCGTTCTCATGGCAGCCAGTATGATTATGCTTTCTGATATTATTCTTTGGGAATTTGGATTTGCTACTCATGAAAATATTTCTCTATTCGATTCGAACTTGATGTCTATGCACATAAACCGACACTCTACTTTTTAGGTTTCAATACATTAAATCTGCTCACTTCTTGTTTGATTAAATGCCGTAATTTTTGCTTGGAAGACTTATTTTGCCGCTTTATCATATACAATGAGCTTCGCTTCTGCTACTGGGTGTTCTTGTAATCTAGGTTTCAATACATTAGTTTTGCTCACTTCTTGTTTGATTAAATGACGTAATTTTGCTTGAAGACTTACTTTGCCGCTTTATCATATACAATGAGCTTCGTTTCTGCTACTTGTTATTCTCCGTGAATGAGACTGGTTGTTTTTCACGATTGTGACGTCAGTATGAATTTGATAGATTATCTTGGAAATCAAACGTGTTATGTAGAAAGCGTAGTAGCTAGTTGATCATTTGACATGCTGCTTTCTCCAGCTTCCATAAGTGGTTAGTTTTCTAGACAATGGGTCAAAGTCAAATCGTGTTAGTACTTCAAAGATTCCTCCAAAATATGTGTAAACCAAGTTGACCGACAAATCTGCAGGTCTTTATGACCCCATTGCATAACTCTCGTCTAAACAGATAAAAGCTTGTTCCTTCCTCCCATCAAGCCAACAATAGAAACTAATGCAATGACTTAACTGTGGCTGATAAAATAAACTTCTACTTGCAAACTTTGATTTATGGTGAGCTTGACAATCATGAGTTCCCTCGTAACAGTTTCGATTTAACATTTTAATTTTTCTGATAAGCATGCCCACTAGCTCAACTATATTTTTGTGTTTCTATGTCCGTCTGGTTGATAGTTCAACATGATTGTAACAAGTTAGATGGACTAAATGCCTGTTGGATGTGTTTTTAATAAGATATCTAGTTACATTCATATGTTTTCATGCATAACTATAAATTTAATTCCCATCCAAACTACTCTCTGATGAGTGCCTAAATTTTGTACTTAAGGTCAGCCCTACCTCTATGTATGTATCTATCTTGAATCCATCCGGACCAAGTGAGGACCTTTCCTTCCATATGAGCCAAGGCTATGTTGACCTTCTCCTATTCTAGTATATCACTTAAGCCAAAGAACTTTTCATCATTGTAAATCTAATAATCCAAATGTTCACTAGAAAACATAGATATTTCAACATTCTTGATAGCATTTTGCAATATGTTTAACATTCTTTGTTCTTGAATTGTGCCACCACTGCTTTGTCCTTCTTTTCGAGCTACTGTCTTTCCTAATTCAGGTTGTCTATTACCATTCCAGTGATTAACCATCTTTGTTACAACTTCCAAATCCTCCCTCATCGAGGCCATCTTGTTAAGCACATTTGAAAATTGCTCATTTGTGACTGTCACTGGTGCTATCACAACTTTCTCCACCATAGATCTTGAAGCATTTTCCCCTCTATGAGTCATTTATGCAGTTTTACACCCTGATACCAATTAGATAAGAACCAAATTAATCAGGAACTTTAGGTTGTAAAAGGGCTATGGGAGGTGTAAGAATCAACTAGTTCATCATTTGATATGGCTACGGAGGTGTATGAATCAATAGAATCTTCGTGGTGTTGCTTTCTCTAGCTTCCACAAGAGTTGAGAGAATCCAAATGGGTATTAGTTTTTTAGAAAATGGTTCAAAGCCAAATATTGTTAATGCTTCAAGGATTCTTCCAATATATATATAAACCAAGTTGACCGATAGATCTACAGGACTTTATGATCCCATTGCATAACTCTCTTCTAAAGAGATAAAGCTCGTTCCTTCCTTTCATCATGTCAACAATAGAAACTAATGCAATGATTTAACTATGGTAGATAAAATAAACTTCTACTTTCTAGCTTTGGCTTATGGTGATCTTTGACAATCATGAGTTCCCCACAACAATTGCGATTTAACATTCTATTTTTTTATAAGCATGTACACTAGCTCGACTATGTCTTTGTGTTTCGATGCCCTTCTGCTTGATAGTTCAGCATGATCGTAACAGGTCAGATGGACCAAATGACTGTATGATGTCGTCTTAAAAGGATATCTAGTTACATTCATCTGGGTCATGCCTAACTATAAATTTAATTCCCATCCAATGTTGTGTTGGAAATATAGTTGTCATGATTGCCTTTGAGACCTTTGTTGGATGAAGTTGTTGATTACAAACTACTCTCTGATGAGTTCCTTACTAGAGAGTGCAAAGAACTGTACGATGCCGATAATGAGGCTCGGAAACTCATGGAGAACTTGTCTCTAAAGATGAACAAATTCTGCTGTGTAGGTTATGAATCTTCTTCCTTCAAATGATCATAGCACTACCCCAACATTAACCTTTTGAAAGAGGGAAATATGTACAAATCAGAGTAAAAGAATGTTTGTATAAGCCTTATTTCCACGTCATAATCACATGTAAACGTTTTCTATGACACTTTATCTCATCGACATACCATGACAAAGAAAAGGGCACACAATGTCTTATAATGGTTACACTTTTTTTTGCGTGTTTTAGAGGTTTTTCGATGCAAAATTTGTTGGAAAGTACCTGATGCGTTCAAGTTAAAAACCTAAATTGACTCCACAAGTGCAGATACGTGTGTAGAATAATATAGGTATCGATCCCGAAGAGACTAGGCAACACAAATAAAATCTAAATGGTCTAGGACGATTAAACAAATGATAGTTGAAGAGATATAAGAAATTAAGCTAATATATACGAAAGATCTAACAATTAGACAAACGATCTAGGGAACCGATTTCACCACTAGGTAATCGCAGAATCATACTTCAACTGCTAACAATCATACATACTCCAAAACACTCTAAAGGCGAATGATCCAAATATATCTAAAACCCTCTTTCCAGGCAAAGAAGACGTGTATAAACAAGCAAACCCCCTACTTTTGTGGTTGATCTACCAATTTATACCTTAAGATCTATGATTCATTCGTTTTAACCCTCATTTGGAATTGCTATACTTTTGTGACCCCATTCCAATTGTTCTAAACCTGTTTATCCGGGGTTGAGATTCACCTCTCAGTCCATCTCTCAAAATCCTAACACATAGATCTACTTGATCAAGGTAGACATACCACATGAAGAACATAGATAAAGAATTAAAATAGAAAATAGAACATTTCAATTCTTGTTAAAAATATTTTTGTGGATTCAAAGATCTCCTAAGGCTAATCTCATCTCCTAAAATAATGCAACTACTCACACATGAAGTCTATAATAAACATCATGTAAGAGATAGAAAACATGAGAGGAAACAAAAAAGAGAGAGTGAATAACCGAGGAGTCGGGATTCGGGACCCATCTTTGAGTTCCTCTTCGTTGATCCAAGCGTTGTAGCTCTCTCTAATGGCTAAGAACTATTAAATTCGGAAATCTCAAATGTATTTCACTCCAAAACTTGTGTATCTTACAAATGAGGTTTGGAGCTCCTTATATAAGAAAGTCTCCACACCTTGAAAGAAATAAAATACATTAAAATGACTTAGTGCTCCACTACCCATACTTTGTGCCCATACTATTGTGTCCATGCTTGGTGCCCATACTTGGTTCCCATGCTAGGTGCCATACTTTGATACCCATACTTGGTTCCCATGCTTGATGCCCGTGCTTTGGTGCTCCACTATCCATACTTTGTTCCTATACTTTGATGTCTATGCTTGGTGCTCATACTTTGATGTCCATACTTGGTTTTCATGCTTGGTGCCCATATTTTATTGTCCATGCTAGGTGTGAGTCATTTTGGACATTATGGAGATATTTATGAGAGTGGTCATATGTTGGTCAATGGAGACATTGTGGAAGAAATTGGGAAAAAATGGTCTTACTTGTCATTCACTTCTTCGTAGTTTCTCATCACGTCTTACCCCAATTTTCACTTATTAAATCCTAAAAATACGACAACAAAAGAAACATGTCTAGTGAAGGAGACAACATCGGAACACATGGACAAAGACTTTTAGAAGTGTGCAGAACTAGGAAGAGGAGTACAATCAGGATAAGGCTGAACCCACCTAGGCATCAGTGACGAGATAGGGAAGTACTAGGCATTGTATTTCTTACTCTTTATCATGTCTAGTGTTGTTCTATCTTATTTTGTATCAGAATATGTGGGTGAGTAGGTCTGTAGCTATGGGTTAGGGACATCGAGTTTGTAAGGGATGCTTGTATTTATGAGTTAATGCTTAGATCTTTCAAATTTTCTTGTATTTCGGTTCCACAATCAATATTATGAATGTTCTATACTTGTATTATCCGCTCAGTAACTTAGGATTTCATGTTTAACTGGGAGGTTAGATTATGAATCTAGAGATATTAATTGTTGATTGATTTCGATTGATGAGAATCTGATGTGTTCGTTAATCGACTCAGATATTAGGATTGCATGCTTAATGCTACCGTAATAACGTGTTAATCGTGTTGGGAGGTAGGATAGCGTGTTATTATGGTTAGAGAGTCTAGGTATTGAGAGAATCATTCTCTACTTACCAGCATGAATTTCCCGTTATCAAGATAATATGATTGATCTATGATATTTTGTTGGTTGCATCCTTACAATTCTATTAACCCGAAGCCCGTAGTGTTTTTAGTTAGTAAGTTATTTTTGTGTGTCCTCATTGTTTTCACAATCAGTTCAACATTCTCAAAATTTACCCCATATAATCATCACTTTCATCCGTTTTAATTTAGTTATATATTCTTAGCTTAGGTTGCATTAGTCCCTAGAGTTCGACATTGGTCCTACACCGATCCGTAATCTTGCGGTAAATGAGTATTAGGTATTTTATTTGTTTGATAATTCGCGTATCAAATGAAAAAATTGAAAAAACAAATAAAAGCTAAATGTATGTCTTTGTGTTATTTGATTTATTTTTTGAATTCTTGCTTCCAACAAGTACAACATACATAATATACATATACACCTCCGAAGCAATTCAATTATGCTAGACAATGATTTCATTAAAAACATTAACTAGTTCTCAACTTGAAATATATATTTTGAAATTTTTTATGGTCTCAATTAAATTGAAAAGAAAAAAATTAAGAAGTTTATTTTTTTACAAAAGAAGGGTGCAAGCTGTAATTCTTAATCGGGTTCAAGAACTAAAATAGAATGTATCTGTCGAAATAGAAGGAAAAGAGTGATATCGCGAGGGTCGCAATGACATTCAAGTAAACTACAAGTATGTAGATTCTCATACCATTTATGATGGCCTCCTTGGAGAAAATGTCCAACCTTACAACCGTAAGTTCTAAGAATGGCATGATGCATTCATGTTAAAAACCTAAACCAACTCCGCAAGTGCACGACACATGTGTAGTATAATATATGTATCGATCCAACAAGGACTACGCAACACAAATCAAACCTAAATAGTCTAGGACTTTTAAGCAAATTTAAATGATAGTCAAGAGATATAAGAAATTAAGCTAATAAAAACGAGAGAAAACAATTAGATAAACGCTCTAGGGAACCGATTTCACAACTAGGTAATCGAAGAATCACACTTCAATTACTAATAATCAGGCATATTCCGCAATACTTTAAAAGACGAACGATCCTAATATGTCAAGGAGAAGAAGAATTAAAATACACTTATCAGTCAATCTCTCAAAACCCTAACACATACATCTACTTGATCAAGGTAAATATACCGCATGAAAAACACAAATAAATATTCAAAATAGGAAATAGAGCATTGCACTTCTTGTTAAAAATATTTTCATGGATTGAAGGATCCTCTAGGGCTAATCCCATCTCCTAGAACAATGCAACTACTCACTCATGAAGTCTATAACAAACCCCATGTTAAGATAGAAAACATGAGAGAACTCAAAGAAAGGAGAGCGAATAATCGGAGGATCGAGATTTGGGACTTGTCTTTGAGTTTCTCTTCGTTTATCCGAGCGTTGTAGCTCTCTATATTGGCTAAAAACTATTAATTTAGAAACTCTCAAATGTATTTCACTAAAAACTTGTGTCTTACAAATGAGGCTCAAAGCTTCTTATATAAGAAGGTCTCCACACCTTGAAAGAAATAAAATACATTATAAAAATGACTTAGTGCTCTACTACCCATAATTTGTGCACATACTATAGTGTCCATGCTTGGTTCCCATACTTTGATACCCATACTTGGTTCCCATGCTTGGTGTCCATACTTTGATGTCCATTCTTGGATCCCATGCTTGGTGCCATACTTTGGTGCTCCACTACCCATACTTTGAGCACATAGTTTGATGCCCATACTTTGGTGTGCATCATTTTGGAAATCATAGAGATATTTATGAGAGCAGTCTTATGTTAGTCAATAGAGAAATTGTGGAAGAAATTAGGGGAAATGGTCTTCTTACATCACGTTCTCCTTGATATCAAATTATACTAATGAATGTTTTAATCTTGAGCTATTTGTCAACAGTGATGATAATACGTACTGCCAAAATCCCTCTTTATACGAGTGATTATTATAAGGCGTTTTCCTTGCCTTTCATATACAAAAAAATTAATTAGAAAACGTTATTCAACCAATTATCAATTATATTTTATCGAAGTTTTATAATTTCTCTCACCAACACTGCTAAAAGCTTCAATCAACACACACAATTGACAATCATTTGGATATCATTATCCTGCATCTACATGAACATTAGTTCGAAAAAGACAGATACAAGAAAATTGTAAGAAGCTTACATTCTATACATATTAATAATCAAAATGGAAACCTTCACTAAACAATTATACCCGCTTAATTTTTTTGCAATTTTTACATTTGCTACATTTTTTTTTGTAACTATTCGAATTATTTGTATTTTATTGTTTTTTCTCACATGTTTTATTGAGTTTGAACAAAATCAAATAGTAATTTCCAAAGTTAAATGTTTTAAATAATATATATTGCATCCGTCGGAATTTGAATTCCCAAAATCATACAGAAACGGCACTACAAAAAAACACGGAGTTTCCAACGGACGGGGCAACGGATCCGTCCGTTGGAAACTTTTACCAACGGATTGCAACGGATGTGGGGAAATTGCAACGGGCAGAGATCCGTTGCATATCCGTTGTAAATTTCAACGGAGTTGTAACGGAAAAACTCCGTTAGACATGCCGTTGGAAATCCGTCACAAAATTTAACGGATGGCAACGGACAACATCCGTTGGCAACGCCCGTTGGAATCTCCGTTAGAAGGAGTTCTAACGGTCGTCCGTTGCACTTTCTAACGGATAGCCGTTAGAAATAGCAACTGATAACCGTTGATTTTCTGAATTTCGAGGGCACCAGTTTAAATAATTTCACGTGAACCTGCAACGGCTATCCGTTGCAAATTGCAACGGATGTCCGTTGGAACATAAACTATTTAGATCTTACCAACAAGTGCGTCAAACCATCAACAAAAAAAACATTTTCGAAAAAATATCGTCGTCTTCGAATCGAAATATATATAGATCAAGGGAGTGGATGTATAGAAGAAAAGATCCTGTAACCGAAGAGATTACGCAAGAATTCTTACACGGATTAGAGCAATTCATGAGTTTTGCATCGATGCAGCCTTTGTGTCAAGAACGGGGGAACAATGTTATGTCCATGATGAAGATGCAAAAATATGAAGTTTCGAAGTCAAGAAATTGTTTGCAAACATCTGTATAAGGTGGGTTTCGTTGAAAATTACGAAATTTGGTTTTTTCACGGCGAAGATTGCGGTGTTAGAGATAGTGTGCAAGATGCACAAGTACAACGAAATGAAGAAGTTATTTATGAAGAATCAACGACCAATCCATATGTGGAAATGGTGTCAGATGCTTTTCCTGGAGTTGTTAATGAACAAACGCATGAAGAGATGCCGAACATCGATGCACGTCGATTCTTCAACCTATTGGATTCGGCGAAACAACCTATATATGAAGGTTGTCGTGAAGGTCAGTCTCGTTTATCTTTATCTTCAAGATTGATGAGTATTAAAACAGACTACAATGTGGCTGAAAATTGCATGAATTCATTTTGTAAAACAATGCGGGAATATTTACCGAAAAATAACCAAGCTCCCGAGACATACTACGAAACAAAGAATGTGTTAAAAGACTTGGGAATGCCACATGAGAAAATTGATGTTTGTAGAAACAGTTGCATGTTGTTTTGGGGAAATGATAAAGACTTGTTGGAATGCAAGTTTTGCGGTGCAAGCAGATTTCGGCCTAAAAAACCATCTTCACGGAAATACGTACCATACAAGAAAATGTTTTATATGCCTGTAGCAAACAGGTTGAGAAGGTGATATGAATAAAAAAAACCGCTGCAGCAATGAGATGGCACGCCGAACACTCCACGACCGAAGGTGTAATGCAACATCCATCGGATGGTCAGGCTTGGAAAGATTTCAATGTAATATTTCCCGAGTTTGCACGTGAAACGAGAAATGTTTATCTTTGCCTGTGCACGGATGGTTTTAGTCCCTATGGACAATCGGGAAGTCAATATTCCCTCTGGCCGGTGATTTTGTCTCCTTATAATTTACCTCCCGAGATGTGTTTGAAAAGAGAGGTAATGTTTCTGACGTTGCTTATTCCAGGACCAGAACATCCGAAGAAAAGTTTCGATGTATTTTTGCAGCCCTTAATTCATGAATTACGACAGTTATGGAATGAAGGAATCATTGCTTATGACGTCAGTACTAAGCAAAATTTCAGATTGAAAGCGGTCTTGTTGTGGACAATTAGCGATTTTCCTGCGTATGGAATGTTATCAGGATGGAGCACGCACGGAAGATTAGCATGTCCTTATTGTATGGAGGATACAGATTCATTTCGACTAGTACATGGTAAGAAACCATGTTGGTTTGATTGTCATAGAAGATTTCTTCCTCGTGGTCATGTTTTCAGGAGAGATAAAAAACATTTTCGGAAGAACGTGGTTCAAAAAAAAGAGGCACCGTGCATGCAAACCGCAAATCATTTACGAAAGATTGAACACAATGGAGGATTTACAAGAATCAGTAGAATGCGGTGGAGATCGTGGGCATCGTAAACCAAAAGGTCAAGGTGAATGGCATAACTGGTATAAACGTAGTATCTTTTGGGAACTACCATACTGGAAATCATTGATATTACGTCATAATTTAGATGTTATGCATATCGAGAAGAACTTTTTCGATAACATCATAAATACTGTTTTGAATGTGACGGGTAAAACGAAAGATAATATACAATCGAGGAAAGATTTGAAGTCAATATGCCGACGACCAGAGTTGGAATTACGGGATGGAAGGTCACCTATCCCAGTATTCAGATTGTCTAGTCCGGCCAAAACAGCATTATTAAAGTGGTTAAAAGAGGACGTTAAGTTTCCCGATGGATATGCATCGAACATTGCTCGGTGTGTGGATATTGTCGGTTCGAGGCTGATCGGTTTAAAAAGTCACGATTGTCACGTTTTCATGCAGCGGCTCATTCCAATCGCATTTGCTGAGCTCTTACCACGTAATGTTCACGATGTGTTATGCGGAATCAGCATATTTTTCAGAGATATATGTTCGAGAAATTTAAAAGGTGATGACTTGGAAGTAATGAAAAACAATATCTCTGAAGTATTATGTGCATTGGAAAAGGTTTTTCCGCCTTCATTCTTCGATGTCATGGAACATTTGCCAATACATTTACCAGATGAGGCAATACTCGGTGGGCCAGTTCAATTCAGATGGATGTATCCTTTCGAAAGGTTCTTCTTTCATTTAAAGAAAAAAGCAAAAAACAAAGCAGCGGTCGAAGGCTCTATTGTTAAACAATACTTGCTGGAAGAAATCACATATTTCAGCACATTTTATTTCGAGTCGCATATTCAGACGAAAGAGCGACGTGCAGCGGATGATCACACAAATTATCTGTATCAATATAATCCGCACTTTGGCACAATTCCTGACATGTTTACGGTTGGAAACATGCGTCATTGCAACGGAGTTATTAAATTGACGTGACGTTTCAGATTCCCAACGGGCATCAGTTACAAATACTAACGGATTCCCGTTGGAAAGTGGCATTCCCGATGCGATTACGGCTAAATGGCGGCTCGTCTGCCTTTCCAACGGACGTCCGTTACAATTTGTAACGGATGCCCGTTGGGAATCTGAAACGTCACGTCAATTTAATGACTCCGTTACAATGACGCATGTTCCCAACGGTCATCCGTTGCAATTTGTAACGGATGGCCGTTGGAAATTTCGATATATATATGTTGCGACGGATTTTTTTCTTATTTCAACGCCAAACAAATCACGAAATCTCAAACACTACCAAAACTTACGAAAATGAGGCCTAGACGTTTTACGAGCATGGGGGGAATGTTGGCCGGTTCCGCGGGAGCGCCTCCCCTGCCGCCACCACCTCCATATCGTCCTCCGTCACCAGTAGCGGCACCGCCGATATTTGTTGACGAGGACGATATGGTTGATATAGATGCTTTGATCGATGATTTCGATGGGCGTCCAACCCTTCCGATCATCGATCCCGAACGTTCTCCTGGAACGTTATGGTAATGTTAATGTAATTGTTATAAATTTCATTTAAATTGCGTAAATATTACTAACTTGATATTTTGCTATGCAGGTTTGATGAGAGTGATGTCTTAAGACACACTAATAACAACATGATTTGGGGATCGATGCAAGACGATCTCTTTTACTCCTGGCAAGTTACGCCAGAAGTTGTGCGCCAGCGATGGTGGCGCACTTTTGTGGTAAGTTTTATTAATTCTATTTGAATTTTAAAATTAAAAATATATATTTGAAACCTACTAATTATATAATTCTGTTTGCAGCGTTCATACAGATGGCGCCGAATTCATACAACGCGCATCTTCACTGCATGGGTACGCAATATGCAGATTCGGATGCGCATCATGATGAATGGTGCGAAGCGGAACTACTACGCCAACAATAGCAGACCGAAATGGGATATAATTCTGTTTGCAGCGTTCATACAGATGGCGCCGAATTCATACAACGCGCATCTTCACTGCATGGGTGCGCGATATGCAGATTCGGTTGCGCATCATGATGAATGGTGCGAAGCGGAACTACTACGCCAACAACAGCAGACCGAACTGGGCAACCGAAACGGTCTTCAACAAGTTGATTGAGCATTGGGAGTCCGCATCATTCAAGGCCAAGAGCGAGAAGGCTAAACAAAATCGCTACGGTGAGAAGGTTCCCGGAGATGGTCCCCATCGCCATACTTCGGGATCAAAATCATTCGCGAAAAGAAAAAAAGAATTGGTAAAATTTAAATTATTTAAATTTTTTATTCATTTACATATTTATCTAACAAAAATTTTTTATATTGTAGACGCAACGGATGGGAAGAGAACCGACTCTTCTTGAAGTGGTATTAGAAACCCACGCAAAGAAGAAGTCGGTTGTCGGGGAAGAGGCTGAAGAACCGGAACTCGTCGATCCTCGAGCGACCCGAACCGTGAGAGCTGTGACGGAGAAGATCACACAGCAATCTCAGGCTTGCGGTTCAAGCCCCGACGACCTCAGTCCTTTTAAAAAGGACCAAATCTATTTAGAGGTAATAATTTATTATTTTGTTTCTAAATCATTAATATAATTTGTTAAATTCTAACGTTACGATTATTTGTTTTGTAGTCGGTGAAACCGTATAAGGGACGCCTGTACGGTCTCGGAGCGCTTCAAAAGGACATCCTCGAAGACGTAACGTCGGTACCTCCATCGGTCCAAGAGAGTTTTTCTCAACAACGGCGGATCGAAGAACTCGAAGCACAACTTCGAGAACAACGAGCTGAAACGGCGCAACAATCAGTGAAGATACAACATTTGGAGAGCGTCATTGAGTTGTTGTCGGGCCAGGTGATGGGATCAACACCGCAGCAAGAACCGGGGCTCGATTCGGATGCAACTCCGTCTCGAGGGGATGGTGGTGGTGATGGTGGGGATGATAACGACGCAACCGACCTAAACGATTTGTAATAGGAAATAGTTTTAATTTTAGGTGGTTTGTAATATAATTTTAATATTTTTATTAAAAAACTTTTAATTTTAATTTTTTTTTATTTTT
>CM071861.1:7205441-7242169 GCA_036759665.1 Gynandropsis gynandra | reverse complement strand
GTGGCAACGGATGTCCGTTGCAAAGATTTCCTATTTTGCAACGGACCGCCGTTGCACACCAACGGCCGTCCGTCACAACGTTTTGCAACGGTGATCCGTTACTAATATTCTAACGGCGTATTCCGTTGACAGTCCGTTGCAATTTTGTAACGGATAATATCCGTTGGAACGCCGTCACGAATTGCAACGGATCCTCATTTGCAACGAACTTTTCGCAACGGACGGAAATCCGTTGGAAACGGCTGTTTCCAACGAAATTTTGGCGATTTCCAACGGATTCATCCGTTGGAAATCGCCAGTTTTTTTGTAGTGCGGGTCAAGTCTAGATGTCAAAAACATTGAATATCCTATCAAATCTTAATTAGCACATTCACAACCAAATCCATTCCATGTAAAAGAGATCAATGGCTATCAATTTGATCATCTTTTTCTTTTCTCTATATTGGCTCTGTTTTCTCTCTATTGCAGAGTTTCATACTTTATTTCCTGTTCTTTTCTTCTTCATTGAAGTTCATCTTCAATCCTCATCTCAATTATCATTCTTTATGCTAATACTTATGGTTTTTATAGCCTTTTTTTCCTTGCATTCGTGGTTGATGATCTGTTTTTTACATTCCCTTCTTTTATTTAAGATTTTATTTGTTTGAGTTGGGTTCTTCATGTATTTCATATGTTTTGCCCATTTGTTTTGTGTCTTCGTATATTTATTCAATGTTATCTTTCAAATAATTTTTACTTGAAGGAGTCACCGTGTTATCTCTCAGATACATAGTTGCATCATATGTTTTCCATCGATTGTTTCCTTTATAGTCGTGGTGATGTGATTTTCGTTTGTTTTTCTAAATCTTCTCGCCTTTTGGTTGGCAATCATCAAGGTCATATGATCTTGGGTTTTTTGCTTACCCTACGATGAGATCGACAAATGTTAACGTTACTCAAGTGTATTTGGTCTTAAGTTTGATATTCGCTGTGTTTGCCATTTAATTTGAGAAAATGATTTCATGTGTAGGTTTTTTTCTCTCCCTTCATCCGCTTGTCGTCATGCTAACATTAATGGACTATAGACTAAGCTGTTGATATATTGTTGTTGATATATTCGATGGAC
Source organism: Gynandropsis gynandra (assembly GCA_036759665.1). NCBI lineage: Eukaryota > Viridiplantae > Streptophyta > Magnoliopsida > Brassicales > Cleomaceae > Gynandropsis > Gynandropsis gynandra. Next base: position 7,241,064 of record CM071861.1, on the reverse strand, counting down.
CGGTTTATTCATGCATGATGCAACTACTTAATCTGGATTTTTTAAAAAGGCGCGATTAGTATTTTTGAGCCCCACGTTTAATTGCTACATATTTTGGCAAGTGTGTGTCTCCACCTGTGTCTTTCTTGCTTCATGATGTTGACATGAGTCCCCTTCTTGGATGGGTTCCTCTGTATTGGTTTCTATTTTGATTATCACATACATGACGAGTTAGTTTTGCGAAATTCTATTCCCCACAAAAGCGATGATTCCCTTGCTTATCCTCGATTGTATTCTTCTTTGATTGGGTTTAGTTTAATTAGAATTGTGCATCTATCTTTGATCGATTATGCTGCTTATTGCTACTAGAAGTTGTAGTTCTGGTTGTGAAATGGTTCCTTTCATGACTCCTGATTTTTGGTGAATTAACGTTAACAAAATAAAGCAAAAGAAATATTTGCATTTCCAATGCTTTGATGCAGTTATAACTGCGAATATTGTATGCTACAAATTGCCCCATTTTTTAAACCAAAATCTGAATCATGCTAACGACATTATTTTTTCTCTTTCATTTGTAGTTCTTCCCCAGCTTTTTTGTTTGTGATATCTCTTACAATGAGATTCGATTTGCGGCAACCATAGGTCATAGCTTTGGCAGATGTCCTGAGGTTTTGGTTCTCAACCTCTCATCGTTGAGGCTCTAAAGCTTATCCATATTTAGCAGGAAAGCATTTCATCTCTTTTATTTTTTCTCTGTTTTCATTCTTCTTAACTATATATGTTACACATTCAGTTGACTTATAACTCTTTATCCATTGCTTGGTTACTCGATTGCAATTAATTGTTTGTTTTCCATTTTCACTCCTATTACAAAACAATGTTTGTTCAACTGAGTGATACTATTTTATCGCAAGAGATTTTACATATGATAAGCATTCACATTGCCCGTTTTTATGATAAGGATTCTCAATCTTTGGATTTTATTAATCCAATGTTTTTTTGAATCACAATTTTCAAATTTTATTAATCCTAACACTTTTCACATTTTTAGGCCAATACAATATATGTCTTACCCATTGTATTAGTCTATCCCACCATCACTTATCAAGTGGTCTTCATTGCAAATGCATCATGAATCAATCATCGAGCAACTATTTGCAATGGATGAGAAAAGACGTAATTCAAAATCTTGATTTGAATCATGAAGAAAGAACACAAAGATACATAGAACATAAATTATGCATGAGCTAAATAAAATTTAATATAGAAAAAGTTTATTTTTAATATATAATTTACACATATAATATAAATTTAAATCATTTTTATAGGTTTAGTTATTATGAATTAGATATGAACCGAATTGAGATATGAGAAATTACTCAAGAAGGCCCAACATAAGCATATTGATGAAATGCTTCCTTGTCATGCGCGTTCTCTCCTCTGTTTCACCCAATATTTCAGTCAGTATATATTATCCTCGACAACCAAAAGATAAATGCTAAATGTATGTCTCTGTGTTACTTTATTTATTTGTTTAATTCTTTTCCAACAAGTACAACACACATAATATACATATACTTGTACACCTCTGAAACAATGCAACTATCTTACACAATGATTTCTTTAAAAACATTTAACTAGTTCTCAACTAGAAATATATATTTTGAACATTTTTATGGCCTCAATTAAATTGAAAAGAAAAAAAATGTTATTAACTTTTTTTGCAAAAGAAGGGTGCAAAGCAGTAATTCTTAACGGGTTCAAGAACTAAAATAAAACATATATGTCGAAATAGAAGGAAAAGAGTGATAACACAAGGATCGCGATGACATTCTAGTAAACTATAAGTATGTAGATGCTCATATCGTTTGTCATGACCTCTTTGGAGACAATGTCCAACCCTGCAACCGTAAGTTCCAAGAATAGCACGGCCACGAAAGGCCTCAATTTCACCATGCAGTCTTAAACATTCTTCTTAATATCAAATTATACTAAGTAATGTGTTAAGATTGAGGTGATTGTCAAACGTGATGATAATACGTATCGCCAAAAGCCCTTTTCATTAAGGTGATTATTATAAGGCGTTTTCTTTTCCTTTCATATACAAAAGAATTAATTAGAAAATAATATCCAACCAATTATCAATTCTAATTTATCGAAGTTATATAATTCCTCTCACCAACACACAATTAAAAAATCATTCGGATATCCTTATCCTCCTGCATCTATATGAACATTAGATTGAAAAGGACAGTTACATGTAAACTATACGAAGTTTGCATTCTATACATATTAATAATCAAAATGGAGACTATCACTAAACAATCATACCCGCTTAAATTTTTTGCAATTTTTATATTTGCAATTTTTTTGTAACTATTCATATTATTTATAATTACATAACATATATTGCATCCGTCGAATTTTGAATTCCTAAAGTCGTATAGAAACGGGTCAAGTCTAGCTGCCAAAAACATAGAATACCCTATCAAATCTTAATTTGCACATGCACAACCAAATCCATTCCACGTAAGAGATATCAAGGGCTATCAGTTTCAATATTTAAATAGAAAATTTTATACCGATTAATCCATTTCGTGTGTGAGAGAGATTAATGGAGATTATTTCACTATTTAAGTAGATTTACTTTATAGGAGACCATCTCATGTGAGAAAGGCTAATGGAAATCAATTTCTATACTATTAGAAGAAGACTTTCATATTATGTCTGTGAGAAAGGGATGGAGTCCGATTTTACTACGTGAGTTGACTTTATATTTATCCACTTCATGTGAGAGAAAGACTCATGGAGATCAATTTCATTCGATGAGTAGAATATTAGTTGTTGAATGTGAGAGAGAGTTGAGACTATAAAATAAGTTGGAGCAGCACAAGAGGTGTGCATTTGATAGAAAAAAAGAAAAAAGAAGCTCTCAAACGTGAATTTTAAATACCATTGAGCGAATATTTGTAAAGTTTTCTAATTCCGAATAAGATCAATAAGAGATTCTATTTTAAATATAAGGGATCATTAGTTCGATTTTGGTGAATATGAAATAACTCTAGAGAATCAAATGTATGGTTCAAAATTACGTGTATCGAGTCACAGAGAATATTGACTATGATCAAATTGCAACTCAAATAGATAGCAAATAAAAGTGTATTTATTAAAAATATTTTTGTCTTGATTTCTTTTGTATCACATATATTTAAATTTTCAAAATCTCGTTGTCATCATCGTGCTCACTTCCATGTTTTACCCAATATTTTAGTCAGAACATGTTCTCGACGACAAAAGGAGAAAGATAAATGCATATATATGTCTTAATTGGTTTCTTTGTTTAATTCTAGCATCTAAAACTCCAACTTTTATAATATATTTATTCCTCTTTGATGAAATGCAATTATGTTGGACAAGGATTTATTCAAAACATTTAACTAGTTCTGAAACAACTTCAAATATATATCTCCAACTTTTTCAGCAAGGTCTCAACCAAACCCCGCTTAATATAAGAGATTCTTATATGATTTATTAATTAAATATTCTTCATCTAACAATTAAAAAATTAATATAAAATATATATTTATATCTCTTTTTTATTGGTTCACAACTATGTGGGTAGGTGAATTAAAAATTAAATACTGTTAAGTACCGAGATATTATTAGTACACTTTTTAGCATTTTTTCAAATTTTGCGGAAATTAGTGTTTTGTTCGGACCAAAATGGAAATTGTAGGTATAAAATTAATAAATTGTTGATTTTTAAGATTTTTAAATAATTAATTACAAAATTTTGCCTCAAATGTCTTGAAATAATTCAAAAAGGGTGAAGAAGGGCATATCGGAACTAATGTTATGAGAAAAGAAAAATATATACTATATATTTCACTATTGTGCGGAAAATTAATCAATATTGTAGCGAGAAATTAATACTTTCATCCATTTAAGCAAAATTACTTCAAATGTGAACAATATGAAATTTAACAAATTTAACATCGATTTTTACCATGTTAAAAGATTGTTTGCATAATTTTTAGGTTTCTCGTCATGAGTAGAAGAATTTTATATTACTTCACTTTGTGAGTGTGAGAGAGTTGAGACTATACAATAAGTTGGAACAACATAAGAGGAGGTGTACATTTGGTAGAAAAAAAGAGAGAAGAAGCTCAAAAACGTGAATTTTAAATACTGTTGAGCAAATACTTGTAAAATCGTATAAATTCGAATAAGATCAATAAGGGAGTCTATTATAACTCTCGGGGGTCGCTGGTTCGATTCTAGTGAGTATGATACAACTCTATAGAATCAAATGTGTAGTTCATAATTACGTGTAGCGAGTCACGAAGAATATTGACTACGGTCCAATAGCAACTCAAACAGATAGGGAATAAAAGTGTATTTATTGAAAATCTTTGTATCTTGATTTCTTTTGTATCACATATCTTTACACTTTCAAAACTTTTGAAACAAATTCAAATTTATTTCTTTAAGTTTTCAGCAAAGACCTTGTACGAGACCCTTTTTATATAAGAGATTCTTATAAGACTTATTATTTAAATATGATGTGTCTAACAACTAAAAAAATAGTATTAAATATTTATTTATGTCTCTTTTTATTGGTTCATAGTTGTGGTGACAAGTGAGTTAAAAATTAAATACTATTAAATAATTGATTATTATTTGTAAACTTTTTTTTACCAATTTCACTTAAAATTTATAGAAATAATTGAATTTCTTAAATAAAGTTTCTAAAAATGCGAATACATAAATTAGTTATTTGTGCAATTTTGCGAAAATTAATGTTTTCTTGTTCAGGTCAAAATGGAAACCGTAGGCAAAAAATTTATAATTGTTGAAAAAATTTAAGAATTTTAAGTCATCAATTACACAATTTTGCCTAAAATGTGTAAAATGATTGAAAATGGGTGAAGGACATGTCGGAACTGATGCTATCGAAAGAGAAAAATATATACTATATATTTCACTGTTGTGCGACAAAATGATCAGTCTTGTAGTGGGAAATAAATATTTTTATTCATTTAAGCAAAATAACTTTAAATGTGAAAATATTGCATTTTAACAAATTAAGCATCGTTTTTTACCACGCTAAAAGTGTTTTGTATAATTTTAATTTTCTCGTCAAACTAATTATTGTCTAAATTGTTTCCATTTTTCTGAACACCTAAACACATGAATTGTGAACAATCCAAACATTCCAGAATAAAAAAATAACCTAAACACATATCAAAATCAAAAGTTTACCATGCTCGTCCACGTCCATGTTAATATGGTATGGTTCTTTCTATGGTAGAACATAGATAACTCCATGTGCCATGTTTTCCACCTGATGTAGTCGATGGTTGACAATAGTAAATTCTTTCTACATCATCATTTGGAAATCAACCATCACTAATTTCATTTGTTTTTGCAACTTAGATGCTTCACAACCTTGTAACGGTTCGTCGCGATGATTTTTCAAACTATATATCGAAATATAGTTATAAAATTGAAAAACTTGTTAGCTGAGAAATTGAAAACGATGAATTAAGGTGAGTTAAGTGAAGCTCACAAACACTCAAAAAGGTATTTCACTTCATTTTACTCGCTCTCTATCTTAATTACAAAAAAAAAATTAAATTGTCAATGCAATACCAATATCAGTGTAATTCAATTGCTACAAAACGGTAGTGTTACAATAGCATTAAAAATTGTACGCTACTTCTATATCGTTGTAACTGGAAGGCAACATCAGTTTTGCGCTAGAATGGTGTAGATATTATTAACGTTGTTTTAATGCCATGGTAACACTGATGGAACACTAATCTAATATGAACTTTTGTGTGAGAACGACATTGAAAAAATTTTTGCACGTGTAACATAGATGTAATTTCAGCATTATAACAGAGTTAACAGTGACATGGTATAAAAAATGCATATGGTTTTGTAATGCAATTTCGTTTCTAAGCTAAAAAATTTTGGTATAAACAACAATTAATGAGTGACATAATATCCAACACAAATGCATTGGTAAGATAACCAAAGTAATACTAGGCTAGTACCATTGGATTGATAAATATTGATATATATATATATATATCTATGTGTATCGTTGGACCTTATATCAATACACTAATATTTATAACTTACAAAATAATCTAAACTTTCTCATCCACTCATGTAAAATGTCTTCAAGCGGTTCAAATATTAGGTCATTCTCAATGATAATGTATGACTCATAATTTTTAGGTTGCTCGACAAACTAATTAATGTGTAAATTGTTTCCATTTTTCTTAACACTTGAACACATGAATTGTAAATCACATAAGCATCCAGAATCACAAATCACCTAAACAAATAATAGAAATCAAAAGCTCACCATGCTCATCCTCATCCATGTTTATCCGATATGGTTCTCTTTGTGGTTTTTCTTACATAACTCCATGTGTCATGTTTTTCATCCGATCTAATCGATGGTTGACAATAGTAAATTCTTCCTACATCATCTTTTGGAATTTAACTATCATTAATTGCATTTGTTTTTGCAACATAGTTGCTTCACAACCTTGTAACGGTTCGTCGCGATAATTTTTCAAACTAGATATCATAACATAGCTACAAAATACAAAAACTTCTTAACAAAAAAAAAATGAAAACGACAAATGAAAGTGAGATGAGAGAAGATAATAGACACTAAAAAATGTGTTTGAATTAATTTCACTCGCTCTCTATCTTTACTAAAAAAAGAAATTCAATGCAATACCAACGTCAATGCAATTAAGTTGCTACAAAACGGTAGTGGTTACAATAGCATTAAAATGGCGGAATATCAGATATACCCTCGTAGGGCTAAAACGCTTCAAAAATACCCTTCCCTAAAATAATTATTTAATCGGAAAAAAAAACTGGAGAAAATACAAATTTACCCTTAATTTCCGAACGTGGGAAAACCCCAAGGGTATTTTTGAAGCACTTTAGCCCTACAGGGGCATTTTTGATAATCCCCCCATTAAAATTGTAATGCTATTCCTATCTCATTGTAACATGAAGGCAACATCACTTTTTTTATGGAATGGTGTACATATTCTTAACGTCCTTTTAATGCCATGTAACGCCGATGGAACAATAATCTAGCATGGCCTTTTGTGTGAGTACGACATTGCAAAAATTTATGATGGGGTAACACAGATGTAATCTCAGCGTTATAACATAGTTAAGAGTGAAATAACGTAAGTAAATGTAACACAAATGCAAATGGTTTTGTAAAGAAATTTCGTTAATAAGCTAAAAAATTGATATAATTAGCACTTAACGAGTGACATAATATCCAACACAATTGCATTGGTAAGATGAGTAATGTAACACTAGATTAGTTTCATTGGATTGATAAATATGGATATATATATATATGTATGTGACAATGGATCTCATATCAATACACTAATATTTAAACCTATAAAATACTCTAAACCTTCCCACCCACTCATATATAATGTCTTCAAGCGGTTCAAATATTATGTTATTCTGAAGGTTGATGTATGACTTAGGAACAAACAATGTTTATGCTGAATTAGAAAGTGACTTAGAAATTTTTATGATATTTGCTACAAATTATTTTGGATACAAAAGGAGCGGATCAAATATAAGGTCATTTCGAAGGTTGATGTATGACTCAGAAACAAAAAATGCAATTAGTAGTTTGTTTTCCAACTATATATGTTACACATTCAGTTGACTTATAGGTCTTTATCCATTGCTTGGTTTTTCGAATGCAATTAGTAGTTTGTTTTCCATTTTTACTCCTACTACAAAACAATGTTTGTTCCACTTAGAGTTTCTTGTTTTAGCGAATAAGGACGACTATAGGATGTGAGCTTCGAAAGTACGAAATCTCTAGAGTATACACACAGAGATCTCTATTTGCTTTCAATTTTTGATGCGAATCTTATCACGAATGGGAATCAATTCTTTCTCCATTCATCATCTTTGAATAATCAATTGTTGTGAGAAAACTATTTTTATGTTTTTCTTTTATAATATTAAACTTTAAGATATTTACAAAATAATTCCATGACTATGTAATATTAAATTTTGGCACCATACTTTCAATAGCTATGGTATATGTCCTCAGTTTTGGGTTCTCGATCTCCTACCCTAGCGACTGTAAAACTTATCGATATTTAGCAGGAAAACATTTCATCTTTTTTGGTTTTTCTCTATTTTCGTTCTCCTACAACTATATATGTTACACATTTAGTTGATTTATAACTCTTTATCCGTTGCTACTTTTATCGAATGCAATTAGTTGTTTATTTTCGATTTTTACTCCTACTGCAAAACAATGTTTGTTCCACTTAGCGATACTGCTTCATCGCAAGAGATTTTACATATAATAAGAGTTCTAACTACCCGGTTATATGATAAGGATTTTCAATCTTCTGATTTTATCAATCCAATATTTTTTCAAATCACAATTTTCGAATTTTCTTAGTCCTTACACTTTTCATAATTTGGGCCCTACACAATATATTTTTTACCCATTCTATCACTCTATCCCACCATCACCTATCAAGTCATCTTCATCGCAGATACATCATGAATCAATCATCGAGTAAATTTTTGTGATGGATGAAAAATGACGTAAATTAAAAAAATCTTCATCTCAATCATGAACAAAGAACACAAAGATATATAGAAAAAAATTGACGTATGAGCTAAATAAAATTTAATATAGAAAAATTTTAATTTAAATACATTTTTTGCCCATATTATATAAATTTTTATAGGTTTAGTTATTATCGATTTGATATAAACCAAATTGAGACATGAGAAATTACTCAAGAAGGTTCAACATGAGCATTTTGATGAAAAGCTTCTTTGTCATGCGCGTTCTCTCTTATGTTTCACCCAATATTTCACTCACTACATATTCTCCTCGACAACCAAAACATAAAAGCTAAATGCATGTCTATGTATTACTTGATTTATTTGTTTAATTTCTTCTTCCAACAAGTACAACATACATAATATACATATACTTATACAACTATAATGAAATGCAATTATGTTAGCCAATGATTTCTTTAAAAACATCGAATTATTTCCGAACTTGAAATATATATTCACCTTTTTTATGCCTTCAATTAAATTGAAAAAAAAGAAGTTTTAATTTTTTACAAAAGAAAGATCAAAAGCAGTAATTCTTAACCGGATTGAAGAACTAAAATAGAACATACCTGCTTAAATAGAAGCAAACAGTAATATCGTGATGGTTGTGATGGCTTTCTCGTAAATATGTAGATGCTCATATTGTTTGTGATGACCTCCTTGGAGAGAATGTCCAACCCTGCAACCGAAAATTCCAAGAATACCTCAACCACGAAAGGCCTCAACTTCACCATGCAATCTCATACGTTCTCCATTATATTAAATGATATTAATTAATGTGCTAAGCTTGAGATGTTTTTCAAAAGTTATGATACTACGTACTGCAAGCCCTCTTTATATAGGTGATTATTACAAGGCGTTTTTATTGCCTTTCATATACAAAAGAATTAAGCAGAAAAATGATATCTAACAAATTATTAATTCTAATTTATCAAAGTTTTATACTTCCTCTCACCAAAACATGCTGAAAGCATCAATCAACACACACAATTGAACTATCATTCGGATATCCTTATACTGCATCTACATAACATTAGTTCGAAAATGACAACTACATAAAAGTTATACGAAGCATACATTCTATACATATTAATAATCAAAATGGACTCAAGTGAGTTCAAAATTAAATACTATTAAGTATCGAGATATTATTTGTACACTTTTTGAACAATTTCACTTATAATATGTTAAATAATTAAATACTTAAATAAATTTGCTAAAAATGCAAATACATAAATAAGCATTTTGTCAAATTTTACAGAAATTAGTGCTTTGTTCGGACCAAAATGGAAATCATAGGCATAAAATATATGAATTGTTAAAACCAAATTGAGACATGAGAAATTACTCATGAAGGCCCACCATAAGCATCTCGATGTAATGCTCTCAAGTCATGCGCGTTCGCTTTTCTGTTTCACCCAATATTTCAGTCAGTAAATATTCTCCTCGACAACCAAAAGAAAAATACTAAATGTATGTCTCTGTGTTGCTTGATTTATTTTTTTAATTCTTGCCTCCAACAAGTACAACATACATGATATACATACACTTATTCACCTTTGATTGAATGCAACTATGTTAGACAATGATATCCTTAAAAACATTTAACCAGTTCTCAACTTGAAATATATATTTTGAACATTTTATTGGCCTCTATTAAATTGAAAAGAAAAAATTTTTTATTTTTTTTTTTGCAAAAGAAAGGTGCAAAGCAAAAATTCTTAACCGAGTTCAAGAACTAAAATAAAACATATATGTCAAAATAGAAATAAAAAAATGATATCGCGAGGGTCGCAATGACATTCTGTTAAATTGTATGTATGTAGATGCTCATAACGCTTGTGATGACTTCCTTAGAGAGAATTTCCAACCCTGGAAACGTAAGTTCCAAGAATAGCACGGCCACAAAAGCATCAACTTCACCATCTAGTCTCATACGTTCTTTTTAATATCAAATTATACTAATTAATGTGTTAAACTTGAGGTGTTTGTGAAAAGTGATGATAAAATGTATTGTCGAAAGCCATCTTTATATAAGTGATTATTATAAGGTGTTTTCCTTGCCTTTCATATACAAAATAATTAATTAGAAAATGATAACCAGCCAATTATAATTTCTAATCTATCCAAGTTTTATAATTCCTCTCACCAACACTAGCTAAAAGCTTCAATCAACACACATAATTGAACAAAATCATTCGGATATGTTTATCCTGCATCTACATGAATATTAGTTCGAAAAGGACAGTTACATGAAAATTATACGAAGCTTACATTCTTTACATATACGTAATCAAAATGGAAACTTTCTCTAAAAAAATGTAAATTGCATCCGTGGAAATTTGAATTCCCAAATCATATAGAAACGACTCAAGTGAGTACAAAATTAAATACTATTAAGTATTGAGATATTATTTGTACACTTTTTGAGCAATTGCACTTAGAATATGTTAAAATAATTGAATACTTAAATAAATTTGCTAAAATGCGAATACATAAATTAGCATTTGATCCAATTTTACAAGAATTAGTGCTTTGTTCAGACCAAAATGAAAATCATAGGCATAAAATTTATAAATTGTTGAAACCGAATTGAGACATGAGAAATTACTCAAGAAGGCCCAACATAAGCATCTTTATGTAACTCTCCCAAGTAATGCACGTTCTCTCTTCTGTTTCACCCAATATTTCAGTCAATATATATTCTCCTCGACAACCAAAAGATAAATGCTAAATGTATGTCTCTGTGTTGCTTGATTTATTTGTTTAATTCTTGGCTCCAACAAGTACAACATACATAATATACATACACTTATGCACCTTTGATGGAATGCAACTATGTTAGGCAATGATATCCTTAAAAAGATTTAACTAGTTCTCAACTTGAAATATATATTTTGAACATTTTTATGGTCTCTATTAAATTGAAAATATTTTTTTTTTGCAAAAGAAGGGTGCAAAGCAATAATTCTTAACCGAGTTCAAGAACTAAAATACAACAAATAAATCAAAATAGAAAGAAAAAATGATATCGTGAGGGTCACAATGACATTCTGTTAAATTATATGTATGTAGATGCTCATACCTTTTGTGATGACTTCCTTTGAGAGAATTTCCAATCCTAGAAACGTAAGTTCCAAGAATAGTACAGCCACAAAAAGCCTCAACTTCACCATGCAGCCTCATAGGTTCTCTTTAATATCAAATTATACTAATTAATGTGTTAAGTTTGAGGTGTTTGTGAAAAGTGATGATAAAACGTATTGCCGAAAGCCATCTTTATATAGGTGATTATTATAAGGTGTTTTCCTTGTCTTTCATATACAAAATAATTAATTAGAAAATGATAACCAGCCAATTGTAATTTCTAATCTATCCAAGTTCTATAATTCCTCTCACCAACACATGCTAAAAGCTTCAATCAACACACACAATTGAACAAAATCATTCGGATATGTTTATGGCATCTACATGAATATTAGTTCGAAAAGGACAGTTACATGAAAATTATGCGAAGCTTACATTCTATACATATTCGTAATCAAAATGGAAACTTTCACTAAAAAATGTATATTGCATCCGTGAAAATTTGAATTCCACAATCATATAGAAATGGCTCAAGTGAGTTCAAAATTAAATACTATGAAGTATCGAGATATTATTTGTACATTTTTTGAGCAATTTCACTTATAATATGTTAAAATAATTGAATATCTTAAATAAATTTGCTAAAAATGCGAATACATAAATTAGCCTTTTCTCCAATTTTACAGAAATTAGTGCTTTGTTCGGACCAAAATGGAAATCATAGGCATAAGATTTATAAATTGTGGAAAAAATGTAAGAATTGTAAATAATTAATTACACAATTTTGTTTAAAATGTCCTGAAATAATTCAAAAAGGGTGAAGTAGTGCATGTCGGAATTGATGCTATTGGAAAATAAAAATATATACTATATATTTCATTCTTGTGCGACAAATTGATCAATATGCAATTGAGACTATAAAAGAAAGAAGTAGCGAGAAATAAATACTTTTATCCATTTAAACGAAATTACTTTAAATGTGAAAAATATGCAATTGAACAAGTTGAGCATCGATTTTTACCACGCTAAAAGAGTGTTTGCATAATTTTTAAATTTCTCGTCATGAGTAGAAAAATTTTATATTACTTCACTTTCTTAGTGTGAGAGAGAGAGAGTTTAGACTATAAAAGAAAGAAGAAGCTCTCCGACGTGAATTTAAAATACCGTTAAGCGAATATTTGTAAACTTGTCTAAATCCGAATACGATCAATAAGGGATTCTAATTTATCATATACTTATTTATCTTTGATGAAACGAGATTATGTTGGACAAGGGTTTATTTAAAAACATTTAGCTAGTTCTGAAACAATTTCAAATATATATCTTCACTTTTTTCAGCAAGGTATTCGCCCGAACCCTTCTTAATATAAGAGATTTTTATATGGTTTATTAAATAAATATTATTCATCTATTAATTTAAAAAATTTAATATAAAATATTTACTTCTATCTCTTTTTATTGATTCACAGCTATGTGTGCAAGTGAATTCAAAATTAAATACTATTAAGTATCGAGATATTATTTGTACACTTTTTGAGCAATTTCACTTATAATATGTAAAAATAATTGAATATCTTAAATAAATTAGCATTTTGTCCAATTTTACGGAAATTAGTGCTTTGTTCCAACCAAAATGGAAATCATAGACATAAAGTTTATAAATTGTTGAAAAATTTAGAATTTTAAATAATTAATTACACAATTTTGTCTAAAATCTCTTGAAATAATTCAAAAAGGGTGAAAAAGGGCATGTCGGAATTGATGCTATGAGAAAAGAAAAATATATACTATATTTTTCACTGTTGTGCGACACATTGATCAATCTTGTAACGAGAAATAAATACTTTTATCCATTTAAGAAAAATTACTTTAAATGTGAAAAATATGCAATTTAAAAAATTGAGCATCGATTAGAATTTTATATTAATTCACTTTCTGAGTGTAAGAGAGAGTTAAGAGTATAAAAGAAATAAGAAGCTCTCAAACTTGAATTTTAAATACCGTTGATCGAATATTTGTAAAGTTGTTAAATCCGAATAAGATCAATAAGGGATTCTATTTTAACTCTAGGGGATCGCTTGTTCGAGGCCGGTGAGTATGGTATAGCTCTAGAGAATCAAATGTGTGGTTCACAGTAGCGAGTCACGGAGAACATTGACTACGATCAAATTGCACCTCAAACAGATAGCAAATAACAATGTATTTATTGAAAATCTTTATGTCTTGATTTATTTTGTATCACATATATTTACATTTACAAAATCTCGTTGACATCATCATCCTCACTTTCATGTTTTACCCAATATTTTGAGTCACAACATATTCCCAACAACGAAAAAAGAAAGATAAATACATGTATATGTCTTAATTGGTTTCTTTGTTTAATTCTAGCGTCTAAAAGTTCAACTTTTATCATATACTTATTCCTCTTGATGAAATGCAATATGTTGGACAACGGTTTATTTAAAAACTTTTTCAGTAATTTCACTTATAATATGTAAAAATAATTGAATATTGTAAATAAATTTGCTAAAAATGCGAATACATAAATTAACATTCTGTCCAATTTTACGGAAATTAGTGCTTTGTTCGGACCAAAATGGAAATCGTAGGCATATAATTTAAAAATTGTTGGAAATTCTTTTTAAGGATTTTAAATAATTAATTACAAAATTTTGTCTAAAATTTCTTGAAATGATTCAAAAAGGGTGAAGAAGGGCATGTCAGAACTTATGCTATGGGAAAAGAAAAATATATACTATATATTTCACTCTTGTGCGACAAATTGATCAATCTTGTTGCGAAAAACAAATACTTTTATCCATTTAAGTAAAATTAATTTAAATGTGAACAATATGCAATTTTAAAAATTGAGCATCGATTTTACCACGATAAAAGAGTAGAAGAATTTTATAGTATTTCACTTCTAAGTGTGAGAAGGAGTTGAGACTATAGAATAAGTTGGAACAACATAAGAGGAGGTGTACATTTCGTAGAGAAAAGAGAGAAGAAGCTCATAAACGTAAATATTAAATACTGTTGAGCGAATATTTTTAAAATAGTCTAAAATCCGAATAAGATCAATAAGAGAGTATATTATAACTCTAGGGGATCGCTGGTTAGATTCGAGTGAGTATGATATAACTCTAGAGAATGAAATGTAGTTCACAATTATGTGTAGCGAGTCACGGATAATATTGACAATGGTCCAATTGCAGCTCAAATAGATAGAAAATTAAAGTGAATTTATTGAAAATCTTTGTGTCTTGATTTCTTTTGTATCACATATCTTTACACTTTCAAAACTTTTGAAACAACTTCAAATTTATTTCTTTTAACTTTTTCAGCAAGGACCTTGCTCGAGACCCTTTTATATAAGAGATTCTTATAAGACTTATTAATTAAATATTATGCATCTAACAAAAAAAAAGAATAGTATTAAATATTTATTTATATCTCTTTTTATTGGTTCATACTTGTGTGGGCAAGTGAATTAAAAATTAAATACTATTAAGTACCAAGTTATTATTTGTAAACTTTTTTAGCAATTACACTTAAAATGTGTAGAAGTAATTGAATATCTTAAATGAAATTTCTAAAAATGTGAAGACATAAAATAGTATTTTGTACAATTTTGCAGGAATTTAGTGCTTTTTACAGGCCAAAATGAAAATCGTAGGCAGAAAATTTATAATTGTTGAAAAAAATTAAGAATTTTAAATCATTAGTTACATAATTTTGCCTAAAATGTGTGAAAGTAATTGAAAATGGGTGAATAAGGGCATGTCGGAACAAATGCTATTGAAAAAGAAAAATATATTTTATGTCGGAACTGTGCAACAAATTGATCAGTCTTGTAGTGGGAAATAAATAGTAAATTCTTCCTACATCATCCTTTCGAAATCAACTAACATTAATTTCATTTTTTTTTTTGCAACTTAGATGTTTGACAACCTTGTAACGGTTCATCGCGATGATTTTCCAAACTAGATATCGAAATATAGTTAAAAATAGAAAAATTTGTTAGCAGAGAAATTGAAAACGATGAATGAAGGTGAGTTAAGTGAAGCTCACAAACACTCAAAAAGGTATTTCACTTAATTGCACTCGCTCTCTTTCTTTATTACAAAAAAATGAAATTTTCAATGCAATACCAATGTCAATGTTACAATAGAATTAAAAATTATAACGCTATTCTTATATCGTTGTAACGCGAAGGCAACATCAGTTTTTCGTTTGAATGGTGTAGATATTTTTAACGTCATTTAAATACAGATTACAGTGAAATGGAATAAGCAAATTGCAAAACTTTTTGCAAGTGTAACACAGATGTAATGCCAGCATTATAACACAGATTACAGTGAAATGGAATAAGCAAATGTAACACAAATGCTTATGGTTTTGTAACACAATTCGTTTCTAAGCTAAAAAAATTGGTATAATTATCAGTTAACGAGTGGCATAATATCTAACACGATTGCATTGGTAAGATAACCAAAGTAACACTAGGTTAGTGCATTGGATTGATATATATATTGATATACATATATATATATGTGTGTATCATTAAATCTCATATCAATACACTAATATTTATAACTATAAAATAATCTAAACTTTCTCACCCACTCAAGTATAATGTCTTCAAGCGGTTCAAATATTAGGTCATTCCGAAGGATGATGTTTGACTCACAATTTTTAGGTAGCTCGAAAACTAATTAATGTGTAAATTGTTTCTATTTCTCTTCACACCTAAACAGATGAATTGTGAACAACCTAAACATTCCAGAATCAAAACTCATCTAAACATATAATAGAAATCAAAAACTCATCATGCTCGTCCTCATCCATGTTTATTCAGTATTGTTATATATGTGGTTGTTCTTACATAACTCCATTAAATTCTTCCTACATCATCCTTTGGAATTCAACTATCATTAATTGCATTTGTTTTTGCAACATAATTGCTTCACAACCTTGTAAGGGTTTGTTGCGATAATTTCCCAAACTAGATATCAAAATATAGCTACAAAATACAAAAACTTCTTAGCAAAAAAACTGAAAACGATGAATTAAAGTGAGCTGAGAGAATATCACAGACACTCAAAAAGGTGTTTGACTTAATTTCACTCGCTTTCTATCTTTACTACAAAAAAATAAAATTTTCAATGCAATACCAACGTCAATAAAAATCAGTTGCTACAAAAAGGTAGTGATACAATAGCATTAAAAACTGTAGCGCTATTCCTACCTCATTGTAAAGTGAAGGCAACATCAATTTTTTGTTGGAATGGTGTACATATTCTTAACGTCCTTTTAATGCCATATAACGCCGATGGAACAATGTCTTCAAGAGGTTCAAATATCATGTCACTCTGAAGTTTGATGTATGAATTAGAAAAAAACAATGTTTATGTGGAATTAGAAAGTGACTTAGACACAAAAGGTCGGTAAGTTATATTGTCCTTGTAGGTGTTGAAATGACGTATGCAAATGTAATGCAAATTCATATGGTTTTTTAATACAATTTTGTAATTAACCTAAAAAAAAGTTAGGTATAATTAGAAGTTAACGAGTGGTATGATATCCAACACAATTGCATTGGTAAGATAAGCAAAGTAACACTAAGTTAGTGCCATTGGATTGATAAATATTGATATCTATATATCATCGGATCTCATATCAATAAAAAATATTTAAAACTACAAAATAATCTTAACTTTTAATATTAGGTCATTTCGAAGGTTGATGTATGACTCAGAAACAAACAATGTCTCCAAATTAATTTCATTTCATGAGTAGAAGAATTTTATATTACTTCACTTTGGGAGTTTGAGAGAGAGTTGAGACCACACAATAAGTTGGAACAGCATAAGAGGAGGTGTACATTTGGTAGAGAAAAAGAGAGAAAAAGTTCACAATGTGAATTTTAAATATTGTAGAGCGAATATTTTTAAAATCGTCTAAATCCGAATAAGATCAATATGGGAGTTTAGTATAACTCTAGAGGATCGGTGGTTAGATTCGAGTGAGTATGATATAACTCTAGAGAATCAAATGTGTAGTTCACAATTACGTGTAACGAGTCACGGAGAATATTGACTACGGTCCAATTGCAACTCAAATAGATAGCGAATAGAAGTGTATTTATTGAAATCTTTGTGTCTTGATTTCTTTTGTATAACATATCTTTACACTTTCAAAACTTTTGAAACAATTTCAAATTTATTTCTTTTAACTTTTTCAGCAAGGACCTTGCTCGAGACCCTTTTATATAAGAGATTCTTATAAGACTTATTAATTAAATATTATGCATCTAACAACTAAAAAGAATAGTATTAAATATTTATTTATATCTCTCTTTATTGGTTCATAGTTATGTAGGCAAATGAGTTAAAAATTAAATACTATAAGTACCTAGTTATCATTTGTAAACTTTTTTTAGCAATTTCACTTAAAATGTGTAGAAATAATTGAATATCTGAAATAAAATTTCTAAAAATGCTAATACATAAATTAGTATTTTGTGCAATTTTGTGGAAATTAATGCTTTTTTAGGCCAAAATGGAAATGGTAGGCAGAAAATTTATAAAAAAAATAAGAATTCCAAATCATTAAATATACATTTTTGCCATAAATGTGTGAAAATAATTGAAAATGGGTGAAGAAGGGCATGTCGAAATTGATGCTATTGGAAAAGAAAAAAATATATATATATATATATATATATCTCACTGTTGTGCAGCAAATTGATTAAGCTCGTAATGGGAAACAAATATTTTTATCCATTTAAGCAAAATCATTTAAAAAGCTAAAATATTTCAATTTAAAAAAATTGAGCATCGATTTTTACCACACTAAAAGAGTGTTTGCATAATTTTAATTCATTTGCTATAAAATGGTAGTATTAAATTAGTTACGCTATTCCTACATTGATGTAACGCGAAGGCAATATCAATTTTGCATTGGAATGGTGGAGATATTTTTAACGTCGTTTTAATGCCATGGTAATGCCGATGGAACACTAATCTAACATGACCTTTTGTGTGAGAAAGACATTGCAAAATTTTATGCACGTGTAACATAAATGCAATTCAGAATTATAACAAAGTTAACAGTGAAATGGCATAAGAAAATGTAATGCAAATGTAACGCAAATGTATATGGTTTTGTAACACAATTCCATTACTAAGCTAAAAACATTTGATATAATTAGCAGTTGACGAGTGACATAATATCCAACACGATTGCATTGGTAAGATGAGCAAAGTAACACTAGGTTAGTGCCATTGGGTTTATCATGACGAAGATATGATCGCAATGAAAATTCATACGCACTTTATTAAAATCAAATGATAAAAATACTACATACGAAGCATTGACAAATAAATAGTTTTGACGATCGTATTCGCTATAATTTATATATGGAAATGATTGATGATGTTTTTCAGAATTATTAGATTTTGCATGTAAACATGAATCAAGAGGTACCAAATGCTGAGACTCAAATGTTGTACGAGCTAATTAGTTAAACCAAACAACATTTGTATAAAGATTGTCAGGATCATTTGAAATTGTCAGTTGCAACTAGATTGATGGGAGTGAAAAAAATTGCAATGCCATAGAATATTGCATAAACATATAACAAAGTTACCACAACACATTATAGAAACATGACTGTGAATAACAGATAGACAATGAAATGGAAACCCTGAATCATGAACATCCTACAGGGAGAACATCAAAATAACCTTAGAACAACGATAAAATCGAAAAAAATAAACCTAAAGAAAACACTAGATCTGTAAACTCAGGCAAACGAAAGAAAAATGGAAAATAAAACACATAATATGTAAATAACAAATTTCACACAGAAATTAGGTGGGGATGAGGATAGGTTCGTCAGAAGGGAAAAAAATATCGCCGAGAGAAGCTGAGGTTGAGTTTTGCTTTTTTTTCCTTTTTAAGGTTTTTATGGTTATTTTTTTCGGTAACAAGGATTTTTTTAAAAAAGAAACTGGTAGTATAAAAGGATGTTAGAATTTGAGTGTTTAAGAAGAGAATAAGAAGTTTGTAGAACTAAGAGAATAGAAAGAAGAATTAGGAATAAACTTTAATTCATTCCATGAGTTTAAGCATTACATAAGTGGTTCTATATATAGAGACCATGAGCTGAATTTAAACTAAAATTAGAAGTAAACAAGTACAAGGGGGAGTGTCCTCATCTTTCACGGCTAAAGAGTCATCTTTCACGGTTAAAGAGGAGAAATGGACAACTCCTTGTTGCTTGGTTTCTTGAGTTGCACATGTGATTCTAATTACTCAAAAATAGCAATATTCCTTTCCTTCCTTCCAACGGCCACTTTGACTACCAAATATAGTTGTGTGTGTTTTATTTAATCCTTAGGAGTTTATTAAGAACTAATCTATCCATATATGATTAATCTCATATATGTAGAATTAATTCTTAACATTCCCCCTCAAGCTTAACTATAGTGTACTACTATTGATAAGCTTGACATGTCTCCTTGCCTCATTAAAACCTAAGTGGGAAAACGCAATGGGACAAAACCACACTTAGGAAAAAAAGTACAATTCATTGCCATGTTAGACATATCATGTCCGAATGTTTGTGAGTCCAAGCCGAGGGAATATCGACTCACAAATTTTCTTGCTTGTAGCCTTGGTGAAAATGTCGGCCAATTGATCTTCACTTCTTGTATAGCACGGTAGAATTACTCCTTGTTCAATCATTTGTCTAACCTTGTGACAATCCACTTCAATGTGCTTTGTCCTCTCATGAAACACCGAATTGGACGCAATGTGGATGGCGGCTTGGTTATCACAATGCATTGTAATGGGAGATGATGTCTCAATGCCCAAGTCCGTGAGAACATTTCTAATCCATACTAACTCATTGGTTAACTTACTCATTGCTCGGTACTCGGCTTCCGCACTTGAACATGAAACCACCTTTTGCTTCTTGCTCTTCCAAGTAACTAGATTGCCTCCTATAAATGTGCAATAGCCCGTGGTCGACTTCCTATCCACTCGGTCTCCGGCCCAATCCGCATCACAATATCCTACAATCTCCGTGTTCTTGTTGCATCCCATCCATACTCCTTGATCCTTTGTTCCACTTAAATAGCTTAGGATCCGTTCAACCATCTTCCAATGATAAGTTATTGGAGCTTACATATATTGGCTCACTTGGTTCACCACAAAACAAATGTCCGGCCTTGTTATGGTGAGATAGATCAATTTCCCAACCATTCTCCTATAAAGTTTAGGGTCTTCAAACGGCTCATCATCTATCTCCCCCTTACGCATCACTTTGTATCCATCTTCTAGTGGAGTTCTTGCTATTCTTCCTTCCATTGTACCTAGCTCATTCAACATATCAAGGGTGTACTTTCTTTGGGATAGAAATAGTCCTTCCTTAGAACGACATATTTCTATTCCTAAAAAGTACTTTAGTTCTCCTAAATCCTTAATATCAAACATAGTTTTAAGATATACCTTAGTGGCTTCCACGCCTTCTATGTCACTTCCCGTGATGATTATATCATCAACATAGACAAGCACCACCACGATTCCCTTTGAGCTTGGCAATGTGAATAGAGTATGATCGGCATCGGATCTTCTAAAGCCACGTCCATTTAGTGTTGTGCTAAGCTTGTGGTACCACGCCCTTGGGGATTGTTTAAGACCATAGATCGCCTTTCTAAGTCTTAAAACATTTCCCGGTTTCACTATGTGTTCTAGCCCCGGAGGTGGATACATGTAGACCTCATCTTCTAATTCCCCTTGTAGAAATGCATTTTTGACATCCATTTGCCAAAGATTCCACTCAAGGTTCACGGCAAGGGAGAGTATGATCATATATTCTCCACCATTATCCGATCTAAAAATTTTAATCTTGGCATTAAAATGGTTAGTAACATAGTTTTGAAAATTTATAAATGCTTCTAGCACCCTATCCTTAGATTGTAACAAAGTAATCCATGTATACTTTGATTTTTCATCTATAAAAGTGACAAAATATTTATGGTTTTCTCTAGATAGGCATGGGGCTGTCCACACATCCGAATGCACAAGATCAAAACAATTTTCATAGTTTGTGAGAGATTTAGAAAAAACAATTCGACAATGTTTTCCTAGAATACAAGCCTCACATTCATCCGATTTAAAAGAAACATTAGCCAACATTAAGCTTAAGGCACGAACATGTGGATGTCCTAATCTAGCATGCCAAATAACATCATCATAAGAGACTGAAAAAGTTTTGAAAATATTAGAAGCATTAGAAACATCCGAAATTTTAAAAACATCCGAAAAAGACTCGGTGTCTTCAAGCATGTATAAATCATCCTTGATGACTCCTTTGCCAAATATTTTCCTTGTCTTAATATCCTGAAAAGAAACCTCATTAGGACTAAAAATCACATTACAATTTAAATCATTTGTGGTTCTTTTAACCGATAACAAATTTGATGTAAACTTAGGCAAGTATAATGCTTTTGTATCTTTTTCAAATAAATTAAGAATTCCTTCACCTTCTATTGGAACCTTGTAACCATTTGCTACTATGACACTACCTAAGGCCGATTTAATATTTCTTAAGAGATTAGCATCACTAATCATATGATGAGAAGCTCCGGAATCAATTAATAACGGTTTAGTATTTTTAGATGCAAGAAAACCTTTACCCTCTTTATTACCGGAATTCTCCGGCTTTGATGAGTGCTTCAATGTCGGACTTCTTGACCATCTCAGCTTAAGCATTCATCATGTAGGCGGCCATAGTCTTGAATTCATCCCCATGATTTTGAGAAGAAGATGCACCGGTCGGCTCTCCATGTGTTTTGTTGGAAAAGTGAGCTCTTTGGTTCTTGAAATTATTGTTCCTTGGTGGCTTGAGGTGGGGATGAAGGATCCAACATTCCTCTTTAGTGTGTCCTTCCTTTTTGCAATACACACATTTTTTGAATCCTTGTTTGCCGCCAAAGCCTCCAACGCCTCCTTGTTGAAAATGTCCCTTGTTTGCTAGTTGAATCATCTCGCCTTTGCCTCCAAATAAACCAAGTGACCCTTCTTCTTTTTGAATTTGAGCACACACATCCTCTAGGCTTGGTAGAGTGTCGGACCTAAGGATGTGCTTGATAACATCATTATAGGCGGGACTTAGGGTGAAGAGGAGACTAAAGACTTTATCTTGTTCTTTCCTCTCATTGAGAACTTTTAGATCAATGGAGCTCGGCCTTAAGATGTCTAGCTCCGCCCATAAGGACCTAAACCTCCCAAAATGTTTGTTGAAGGTCATCCCTTCTTGTGTGAGATTGTTGATTTCTCTTTTCACTTCATAAATCCGGCTTATATTGGAGATGTTGCCGAAAACCTTCTTGAGGATGTCCCATAATTCCTTTGCACTTTCACAATAGGAATAGGCTTCAAGGATTGATGGCTCAAGTGAGTTTTGAAGGAAAGATACGACAGCTTGATCTTCTTGTGTCCACTTTTCCAAGTCCATGGTGATAATTTCTTTTCCATCTTCACCGTGAGATGTTACCTTTGGAGCTTCATTTTCTTCAATATGCTTCCAAAGTCCTTTGCCTCCTAGGGCTGATTTGATTAATCTTGACCATAATAGGTAGTTTGGACCTTTGAGGATTATGGGAACAACCATTTTTGTGCCTTCCATATCCATTTTGCTTGTAAAGAGATTTTAGTGATATGAAGAAGAAGAAGAGAGATCGAGAGTTTGAGCTTAGAAACACAAGAGAATGATGAGAGAATTTACTGGTATTGGGTCAGAAGAAACAGTCTACCACGTGGCGGCTCGTAATGATATGGGCCGGACAATCAAGGCCCATTAATGCAAACGACGTCGTTGAGTATTGCATTAACCATTCTCCTTGTATGGCCATTGGATGCACCGGTAGACTCTCCTTGTGTTTTGTTGGAAAAGTGAGCTCTTTGGTTCTTGAAATTATTGTTCCTTGGTGGCTTGAGGTGGGGATGAAGGATCCAACATTCCTCTTTAGTGTGTCCTTCCTTTTTGCAATACACACATTTTTGGAATCCTTGTTTGCCGCCAAAGCCTCCAACGCCTCCTTGTTGAAAATGTCTCTTGTTTGCTAGTGGAATCATCTCGCCTTTGCCTCCAAATAAGCCAAGTGACCCTTCTTCTTTTTTAGTTTGAGCACACACATCCTCTAGGCTTGGTAGAGTGTCGGACCTAAGGATGTGTTTGATAACATCATTATAGGCGGGACTTAGGGTGAAGAGGAGACTAAAGACTTTATCTTGTTCTTTCCTCTCATTGAGAACTTTTGGATCAATGGAACTCGGCCTTAAGATGTCTAGCTCCGCCCATAAGGACCTAAACCTCCCAAAATGTTTGTTGAAGATCATCCCTTCTTGTGTGAGATTGTTGATTTCTCTTTTCACTTCATAAATCCGGCTTATATTGGAGATGTTGCCGAAAACCTTCTTGAGGATGTCCCATAATTCCTTTGCACTTTCACAATAGGAATAGGCTTCAAGGATTGATGGCTCAAGGGAGTTTTGAAGGAAAGATAGGACGACTTGATCTTCTTGTGTCCACTTTTCCAAGTCCATGGTGATTGTGTCCACTTTTCGGCGGCCATGGTGATAATTTCTTTTCCATCTTCACCGTGAGATGTTACCTTTGGAGTTTCATTTTCTTCAATATGCTTCCAAAGTCCTTTGCCTCCTAGGGCTGATTTGATTAATCTTGACCATAATAGGTAGTTTGGACCTTTGAGGATTATGGGAACAGCCATTTTTGTACCTTCCATATCCATTTTGCTTGTAAAGAGAGTTTAGTGATATGAAGAAGAAGAAGAGAGATCGAGAGTTTGAGCCTAGAAACACAAGAGAATGATGAGAGAATAAATTAAAACCGCTCTGATACCATGTTAGAATTTGAGTGTTTAAGAAGAGAATAAGAAGTTTGTAGAACTAAGAGAATAGAAAGAAGAATTAGGAATAAACTTTAATTCATTCCATGAGTTTAAGCATTACATAAGTGGTTCTATATATAGAGACCATGAGCTGAATTTAAACTACAATTAGAAGTACAACATAATTAATGAATTTGTCCTCATCTTACACGGCTAAAGAGGAGAAAGGGACAGCTCCTTGTTGCTTGGTTTCTTGAGTTGCACATGTGATTCTAATTACTCAAAAATAGCAATATTCCTTTCCTTCCTTCCAACGGCCACTTTGACTACCAAATATAGTTGTGTGTGTTTTATTTAATCCTTAGGAGATTATTAAGAACTAATCTATCCATATATGATTAATCTCATATATGTAGAATTAATTCTTAACAAAGGAATCATATCAAAATTGGCTTAAGGCCTACTCAAATTTTAAAGAATGACATAAAGACCCATCAATTAATGGATTGGATTACAACCGAAGTAGACAAGATAAATATTGGCATGCTTGGGACGACAAGATGTTAATAGTAATATACGTATATCCTTAAGGGTTTGAAGGGGAGATACGTAAATGCCCATAAACGCGATGTTTACGTTTTCAGACGAAAAGCCTGAACTTCACCATGCAGCCTGATACGATCTCTTTAAAATCAAATTATACTAATTAATGTGTTAAGCTTGAGGTGTTTGTGAAAAGTGATGATACAACGTATTGCCGAAAGCCATATTTATATAGGTGATTATTATAAGGCGTTTTCCTTGCCTTTCATATACAAAATAATTAATTAGAAAATGATAACCAGCCAATTCTAATTTCTAATCTATCCAAGTTTTATAATTCATCTCACCAACACATGCTAAAAGCTTTAATCAACACAAACAATTGAACAATCATTCGGATATGTTTATCATGCATCTACATGAATATTAGTTCAAAAAGGACATTTACATGAAAATTATACAAAGCTTACATTCTATACATATTCGTAATCAAAATGGAGATTTTCACTAAGAAATTGTATATTGCATCCGTGGAAATTTTAATTCCCAAATCATATAAAAACGGCTCAAGTGAGTTCAAAATTAAATACTATTAAGTATTGAGATATTATGTGTACACTTTTTGAGCAATTTCACTTATAATATGTTAAAATAATTGAATACTTAACTAAATTGGCTAAAAATGCGAATACATAATTTAACATTATGTCCAATTTTATATAAATTAGTGATTTGTTTGGAGCAAAATGGAAATCATAGGCAAAAAATTTATAAATTGTTGAAACCAAATTGAGACATAATAAATTACTCATGAATGCCCAACATAAGCATCTTGATGTAACGCTCCCAAGTCATGCGCGTTCTCTCTTCTGTTTCACCCAATATTTCAGTCAACATATATTCTCCTCGACAACCTAAAGATAAATGCTAAATTTATGTCTCTGTGTTGCTTGATTCATTTGTTTAATTCTTGCCTCCAACAAGTACAACATACATAATATACATACACTTATATACCTCTAATGCAATGCAACTATGTTAGACAATGATATCCTTAAAAACATTTAACCATTTCTCAACTTGAAATATATATTTTGAACATTTTATGGCCTGTATTAAATTGAAAAGAAAAAAATGTTTAATTTTTTTTTTTTTGCAAAAGAAGGGTGCAAATCAGTAATTCTAAATCGGGTTCAAGAACTAAAATAAAACATATATGTCAAAATAAAAATAAAAAAGTGATATCGCGGGGGTCGCAATGACATTCTGGTAATTACAAGTATGTAGATGCTCATACCGTTTGTGATGACTTCCTTGGAGAGAACTTCCAACCCTGGAAACGTAAGTTCCAAGAATAGCACGGCCACGAAAGGCCTCAACTTCACCATGTAGTCTCATACATTCTCTTTAATATCAAATTATACTAATTAATGTGTTAAGCTTGAGGTGTTTGTGAAAAATGATGATAAAACGTATTAACGAAAGCCCTCTTTATATAGGTGATTATTATAAGGTGTTTTTCTTGCCTTTCATATACAAAATAATTAATTAGAAAATGATATCCAGCCAGTTATAATTTCTAATCTATCCAAGTTTTATAATTCCTCTCACCAACACATGCTAAAATTTTAAAACTTCAATCAACACTCACAATTGAACAATCATTCGGATATGTTTATCCTGCATCTGTATGAACATTAGTTCGAAAAGGACAGTTACATGAAAATTATACGAAGCTTACATTCTATACATATTCGTAATCAAAATGGAAACTTTCACTAAAAAATGTATATTGCATCCGTTGAAATATGAATTCCCAAATCATATAGAAACGACTCAAGTCTAGATGTCAAAAACATTTAAAATATCCTATCAAATCTTAATTAGCACATGCACAACCAAATCAATACCACGTAAGAGATGGCTATCTGTTTCATTACTTAAATAGAAACTTTCATACCAATTAATCCACTTCGTGTGTGAGAGAGATTAATTGAGATAATTTCACTATTTAAGTAGATTTACTTTATTAGAGATCATCTGGTGTGAGAAAGGCTAATTTTTATCAATTTCTATACTTTTAGAGAGACTCATGGAGATCAATTTCACTACTTGAGTTGAGTTTATATGTATCCACTTCATGTGGGTGGGAGAGAGAGATTCATGGAGATCAATTTCATTCCATGAGTGGAAGAATTTTATATCACTTCACTTTGTGAGTGAGAGAGTTGAGACTATAAATATGTTGGAGAAGCACAAGAGAAGGTGTGCATTTGATAGAAAAAAAAGAGAGAAGAAGCTTTCAAACGTATATTTTAAATACTGTTGAGCAAATATTTATAAAGTCGTTTAAATCTGAATAAGATAAAGAAGGGAATTTGTTATAACTCCAGGGGTTCGCTGATTAGATTATGCTCGTATGGTATAACTCAAGAGAATTAAATGTGTGGTTCACAATTAAAGTGTACCGAGTCACGACGAATATTAACTACGGTGCAGTTGCAACTTAAACAGATAGCAAATAAAAGGGTATTTATTGGAAATCTTATGTCTTAATTTCTTTTGTATCACATATATTTACACTTACAAAATCTCGTTATCATCATGTCAACACTTCCATGTTTCATCCAATATTATAGTCAAAACATATTCTCAAAAAAAAAGAGAGAAAGATAAATGTATGTATATGTCTTAATTTATTTATTTAATTAATTCTAAAATTCCAACTTATATCATATATTTATTCCTTTTTTGATGAAATGCAATTATCTTGGAAAAGCATTTATTTAAAAACATTTAACTAATTCTAAAACAACTTCAAATATATTTCTTGATTTTTGTCAGTAAGGGCCTCGCCTGAGCCCCTATTTATATAAGATATTTTTATGAGGTTTATTAATTAAATATTATGCATCTAACATTTAAAAAGAATAATATGAAATATTTATTTATATCATGCTTTATTGGTTCACAACTTTGTTTTCAAATGAGTTAAAAATTAAATACTATTAAGTATCGAGTTATTATATGGACACAATTTCAGAAATTTTGCTTATTGATATAAAGTTGTTAAAAATGCGAATATATAAATTATTATTTTGTGCAATTTTGTAGAAATTAGTGTTTTGTTCGGTCCAAAATGGAAATCGTATGCATAAAATTTATAACTTGTTGAAAACAATTAAGAATTTTAAATCTTTAATTACACAATTTTGCCTAAAATGTTTGAAAATAATTGAAAATGGGTGAAGAATAGCATGCTAGAATTGATGCCATATGAAAACAAAAATATATACTATATATTTCACTATAGCAAATAAACTAGTCTTGTAGTGAGAACTAAATATTTTTATCCATTTAAGCAAAATCACTTTAGATGTGAACAATATTGCAAGTTAACAAATTGAGCATCGGTTTTTATCATAGTAAATTAGTGTTTGCATAATTTGTAGGTTTTTCGTTTAACTAATTACTCTTTAAATTGTTTCCAATTTTCTTAACACCTAACTACATAAATTGTGATTCAAACATTTCAGAATAAAAAATAACATAAACACATAAATAAAATTAAAAGCTCATAATGATAGTCCTCGTGCATGTTAATATGGTATGATTCTCTCTGTGGTTGTTCTTAGATAACTCCATGTGTAATGTTTTCCATCCGATCTAGTCGATGGTTGACAATATTAAATTATTCATACATCATCCTTTGGAATTCAACTATAACTAATTGTATTTTTTTTTTTTGCAACTTATTTGCTTCACAACCTTGTAATGGTTCGTCGCTATAATTTTCCTAACTAGATATCGAAATATAGCTACAAAATAGAAAAACTTGTTAGCAAAGAAATTGAAAACGGTGAATGAAGGTGAGCTGAGTGAAGCTCACACACTCAAAAAGGTATTTCACTTAATTTCACTTGCTCTCTATCTTTACTACAAAAAAAATGGAATTTACAATGCAATACCTACGTCAATGCAATTCAAATGCTACAAAACGGTAGTGTTATAATAGCATTAAAAATTGTAATGCTATTCCTATATCGTTGTAACACGAAGGCGATATCGCTTCTCTGTTGGAATGGTGTAGATTTTTTTAATGTCGTTTAAATATAATGGTAATGCTGATGCCATATTAATCTAACACGTGCAAATATTTTTGCAGGTATAACATAAATGTAATGTCAGCATTATTACATTGATAACAGTAAAATGGCTTAAGCAAATGTAATGCAAATGCATATGGTTTTATAACACAATTTTGTTACTAAACTAAAATTGATTTGGTCTAATTAGCAGTTAACAAGTGACATAATATCCAATAGGATTGCAGTGGTAAGATGAGCAAAGTAACTCAAGGTTAGTGCCATTGGAATGATAAATATGCATGTATATATATGTGTGTATAATTGGATTTCATATCAATACATTAATATTTAAAACTACAAAATAATCTAAACTTTCTCACGCAATCATATATAATGTCTTAGGGCGGTTCAAATATTAGGTCATTCTGAAGGTTTATGTATGACTCAAAAACAAAAAATGTTTATGGAAATTTAGAAAGGGATTTAGAAAGATTTATGATATTTGCTACAAATCAAGTTGGATACAAAAACAACAGTAAGTTTTATTGTCTCGATTGTAGGTGTAGAAATAATTTTTTTAGTATAAACATTGTGTTAAAACACAATCAGAAGAAAGGTTTAGTGAAAATTAATATATTTAGGTTTATCATAACGAAGATATGATCACAATGACAACTCATACGCACGTTAATACATACCAAATGATATTGTACTAATACGAAGCATTGACAAATGAAAGTAGTTTTGGTGATAGTATTCATTATAATTTATAAATAGAAATGGTTGAGGATATTTTTTCCTAGTCATTAGATTTTGCATGTAAACATGAATCGAGAGGTGCCAAAGGCTGAAACTCATAACTTGTACTAGCTAATTAGTGAAACCAAGCAACTTTTGTATAAAAATTACAATGCCATAGAATATTGCATAAACACAAAACAAAGTCACCACAACACATAACAAAAACATGATTGTGAATAACAAATAGACAGTGAAATGGAAATCTGAATCGTGAACATCCAATGGGGAGAAAATGGAAACCTGAATCATGAATATCCAATGACAAAACTGAAAAAATAAATCTAAAGAAATCACTACATCTATAAATTCTGGCGAACAAAACGAAATGGAAACTAAAACACATAATACGTAAATGATAAATTTTACACATAAATCAGGCCGAGATGAGGATAGGTTCGTCAAAAAGGAAGAATTCGTCGAAAAATAAGAAAATATCGGCAAGAGAAGTTGAGGTTAAGGTTTTTCTGGCTATTTTTTTTTTTGGCAGCAAGGTTTTATCAATAACTGTTTATAAATATCTATTAATAATTCGAGAAACATATATTTTAAACATTCAACTTGTATATTTTTTACAGAATTATGCATTTATTTTTATATTATAATCACTGCATTTGTTAAGTCTTCTAGAACAATGCACAAATTTGAGTTTGATCTTCCAAATTGATACTAGAAAATTTACACTATAACATATCACCAATTTTTATTAAAGATCGTTGACGTGACATCATAAATAAAATCAAAACTAAAAATTAACTTTTAAAAAATCAAATTGATTGTCATTTTTTCTTGTATCTCCTCTTTCACCATTCTCTCTTCTTTGTTGTCTTCCTCGCAAACATATTAATTCATTGTGCATGTAACTATAATATACTTTTTCCAATAATTTAATCATAGTAATATTTTTAATATTTTACCTCTTTTCACCTATGTGTCAAATATGGGCTTGGGTCTAACTAATCCCTAAAGCTAGCTCAAGAGTTTAGGGTTATCCAATATCATATATATGAGATCAAAGTCCATGTCATTAGCCAATGTCGGACAATACATCACAACACTCTCCCTCATATCCAGGCTCGGTCCTAGAGTTTGAACACAATCAGGGATCCAACATCGGTATACTAAAATCAGGACGAATCTGGCTCTGATACCATGTCAAATATGGGTTTCAGCCTAACTAATCTCAAAGTTAGCTCAAGAGTTTAGGGTTGCCTAACACTATATATATATATATGAGACTAAGGTCCATGTCCTTACCCGATGTGGGATAATACATCACAACACTGTGAGGCTACAATGACACACTCTACTACTCTTACATCACCCCTCGTCCTTATACAAATAAAGAGTCTCTCATGAGCCAAAACCATCTTCATCGCCTTGAACACTTCGCATCTATTCTCTACTCTTCCTTCTTTTCTCATATAGTCTTTTTGCTCTTTCTTTTGTGATCGCTTTCACCATCATCGTCAATGCCTCCACATTTGTCTTTGTGGCTTGAACACGAGAATAAAAAATTTATTGATTCCATTGTTGAAAATCTGTAGCTCCATTGGATACAAAGATCCCAATATTATAACTTGTTGTCATAAATCGTTGTAACGTTCTTGCCACGGTCATAGTGAAAACGACAAGGTATCGAGCATGATGACACAGAGGATGCCAGTTTTGGACATGGCTTGATCGTCGTGGGTCTCGTGGTCATAATCGTGGGATCCATGGGAGAAGTTAAATCGAGGGATGATCATACCAGCGCGAAGAAACTTATTGATCATGGGAATGGATCTGGAAATGAGATAGATCGTGCAAGCAATCTTCAACTTAGGCCTATTCTCCATTACAATGGCACTTCCGTCCACCATCATAGCACAACATATGAGAAAAACAAGAAAGAGAAGAATAGCTGAACACGAGGATTCAAACAAGTTTGTAGATGCTTGTTTACGTAGATGGAGGGGTGAGGAGGGGTCACAACCATCAAGCAGATAATGGTGGAAAATAAGAAAATGTGAATTTTTATTATTCCAAAGTCAAGTTTTTTAATTTTCATTTTTTATTATGTGGCTACAGACGTTGTTATTAACGTCACATCCACATCAACGATTGTTAATCAACAATCGATGAAATATCACGGTGTTAACCTTCGGATATCAATTTGGAAGGACAGAGTCAAGTTTGTGGATTGGGATAAGTAGTTGGTCACACTATATTTCGCTCTATAATTTGTTTCATTTTTCTACTACATTTTGTATTGATTTAGTTCTTTTTCTATTTTGTTTTTATTTTGTAATATTTAAGACAATAGGGACTAGGAATCACATTTTGGAGAAACATAGTAACATTCAACATAAAACGGACGTCAGAGGCATAAAGAGTGAAAAGGTTTGATAGAGCTCCGAAATCGTTCGGTCGAGCATATTAACTTGAGATGATCAAAAGTTTTATATGAATTATTTAAGCATAGTAGTTAATCACTCGGTCAATTCAATACCCCAAAATCCTTGGAAAATATTCTTTCGACCCAAGTGTAAACAATCTCGATTAAGTACTCAACCAAACGGGGAAGTTATCACCCTTGTAGATTTGCTCAAGCCTAACGTACTGCGACTCGGTCGAGCGATCAGCCTGACTATATCAAATTTGGCTCTAATTTACATGAGAAAAGCATGGAATAACCAATTCCTCGGTCCGAGCGATGGACGAGTTGGTCGAGTAGCTTATCGTATTTACTAAATAATTCGAGATTAATTGTTTAAGTGATGGTTATTTTATATAAATGGGGAAGATGAAAAACATAAACAATGATGAAAATAGATCCGGGAGGTGAGTAGAAACGTAGAAGGCCGAGAGAAACACATTGAGATCGTGTCAAAGAGTGAATAATCTACCCAGATTACATTCACAGAATCAAACTAGTAATGAAGACGAGTTGAATGCGAGGTTATGGTGTTGATTGATCGAGAAATTGACTGAACTTTCTTAAAACTATCTCTTCTTTTATTTATAATTGTAGTTCTATTATACTATTTAGATCCATAGATTTGATATTTGTTTTAGATTAGAATTTTGTGTATACAATTTTATTACAGTTGATTATAAGATTTGTTTTTCCACTATTTGATACGTATTTTATTCTTTCAATTCTTCAATAAACCCCATAAATTGATTGTTAACTGGTTTAATTACATATGAGGACATCATATTAGACTAGATTGTATGCACTAGATAGACATGAATAATCATATCGAGAAGTAGATTAATTGATTTAGAAATAAGGATATGGAACAGTAATTAATGTATTCAACATGTATGTCATTGATCAATGATTTAGAAGTTGGATAAAATCTAGATTGCGATAACAGGTAGACATCAACTTAGACTAGATTGTTAAACGATTTATATCGAGCAATGTAACTACATTATATATGCAGTTTTGTTATTCTTAAATTTGATTCATAATTCAAAATTAAATTTTTAGGGAAAAACTTTTGAATATTTAGTAATTCATCAGTATTTCAAGACGAAGTTTCCAATGGAATTTCTGACAAAATTTTTGGACCAATTTCAGATGATGTTTCTATCCATAAATCGGTTTGAATTTTGAACTGATTTTGGATATTTTATTCCATCTATTGTCTTTACGAATCGAGATTTCATCCGCAATCTCGAACTGACGTAACTTTAGAATAATCTTTTATTAACGACCATATTTCTATCTACTTAATCTATTGTATTCTTTGTATTTTTTAGAAACATGGTTATTTCTCAATAATAAAATTAATTATCAAATTTTAAATAGAATTAGAAATCGAACTCACGTGATGTGTGGATTATGAAAACGTAACCATTTTTGTTTTATTTATATATAGATATTTAATTAATTACGAAATAATATATCCCTATAATTTAATATATTAAAATGACTGATTATTGTAATGCATATAAAAGAAGTTAAATTAATCTATGCCACTTGTCGAATATATATTTACTAGATTATACCCATCGTTTCGCGCGACAATAATTTTAATTACAAATATATTGTAATTAAAAATGATTATTTATTCAGTAGTAAAATTCAAATGTAGTATACAAAATAATTGTAATTTTGTTGTTTACACTTTAAACATTCGAAAAAATTTCTTTGTAGATAATATTAGATGTTCTTTTATATTTGTTGTTTTCGTCGAGAATTAATATTTTCAATTATTTTCTGTTTTTTATTCTTGATACAGCGACATACAATTGGTTGTGACTAAACACAGATCGGGATAGATATATAACGACGTTAGTTAAGCTTTGTCATTGACTTTTACTAATTGTCATTAAACAAATGGCAATGGAAAACTGTTTACATTTAAATCGGAATGACAATATCATGTTATTTTGTGTTAATGATAATTTTAGAATAAAAACTTTATTACCTACATTGATTCCAATCATAATTTCTTCTTCTAAAATATGTTTGCTAAATTGTATGATTAATAGATGTGTTCCATTGCAAAGTCCAGAAGATTGGTCAATACTTTTTAGCAACGCTATAAGTGCACGTTTTTCTAATCAATAATGGTGTTATTAATTGAAATAAAGGTAGCAGGACTATACTTATTGATGTAGACAAATTGGTACGTCGTGTATACTCCTCAAATCTGGAATACATATGAATATTTCCGAATGATATTTTCACAATGCGTGCATCCGTTCGATTTTTTTAAGAATTTTGGTTATATTTATTATTAAAATAAAAGAATCCTATCTTTCAAAGGTACGGATTTTCTTTTTTAATTACATTGATGAATGTTTGATCTTATCTAAAACGACGTATTAAGAAAATACCTTTAAAAAACTCCTCCACTGATTATAGTTATACACTTTTAAGCATATATTGAGGGCATTATAACATAATTAGCTTAAAAAAATAATAGTGATAAATAAGGAAATATAATTACATCTGAAGTCTGTATCGTTGATGACGTAGACAGTTTAACATGACATATGCGCGGCCATCGTCTTTCATCTCTCATGCTCTAGTATCTCGTATCAAGATAAAATTCAAATGTAATTTCAATATTCGATACCAAATATTCCACGTTTTTTTCATTTTTTGGAGTATTCATAATCCATTCATATAAATTTGAAAATTAGTGGCATATTAAAATAAGAATTTAAATTGACATAAATATTTACAAAAAATTAACGTGCGATGTTATTATCTTAAAAAAGATAATTAAATAATTAAATTCCCTCTCTAATCTCAAAATATTGTGGTATGATTTATTATTTTTGGGAAACTTATCGTTTTGTGTGTATTTTACAGATCGCGAATATAAAGACGACATATTTTTCTCTTTCTTTTCTTCTACTTTTTTTTCATTTTTGTATTTTTTTATTGAGATCATCAATGTCGTCGAAGAAAACCATTGCTCTGTTGATCTCTACCCTATTTTGTTTTAGTGTTTGCAAAGAAAATTTTAGAAGAAAGCATTCTGTAACTTAGAGAAAAATTGCAGAAATAGAAAATGGTGAGATGGTGTTTTTGGG
>CM071861.1:7180853-7194766 GCA_036759665.1 Gynandropsis gynandra | reverse complement strand
CGACGGAAGCTTCCTCTTATAGACCCTGATCGAAAAAGCGGCGGACTATGGTACGTATACTCAAATTCAAATCTCAATTATTAGTCAACTAAATGTTAATTCATCTTTCATTTTGATTTGTAGGTTTGGATATAATCAACTTAATCATCACATAACACCTACGATAACAGCTGATTATGATCGACCGTGTTACAATTGGACACATATCGATCCAGATGTTAAGCAACGATGGTGGAAATCATTTGTGGTATGTTTTAAACAATTTTTAATTTTATCAAGTAATTTAAATTCAATTTAATTATAATAAGCTTATTATTATTGCAACAAAAATTTTATTGGAATCCCGCCATTACCGGACTAGTAAAGTCCGAATTTGAAAGAAATGTGGCAAAGCGTCTCAAGTCTATCGTAGGTAAATGTAACGCATACCGAGAGATAAAAGGAAAACCCAAATGGATGGCGGAAGATATTTGGGATCAGATGTGCACATATTGGGATTCCCCAGAATTTAAGGCAAAGAGCGAGCAAGTAAATCCTCACGTTCTGATAGAGCGGGATACGGGATGAGCGTGCACACAGCAGGATCTCGTTCTTTTGCGGAAGTATACGATGATCTGGTAAGCTTTATTCAATTTTTATGCATTTATATAAAATTAACATTTCATTAAACTATGTCTTTTTTATTTTTTTTCAGGCAAAAGAGAATGGATCCGAACCATCGTATCTAGAATTGTTGGAACGTACGCACGTTAAGAAGTCAGATGGTTCGTGGGTGGATCCTAAGGCGAAAAGCCTTTACGATGAAATTGAAAACATGGCAGCGGAGCAAGTATCACAAATTCCCCCGAGAGAAGACGGCTCACAAACTACTCTTAGTTAGAAAGAGTACAACGAGTTGTATCTCGAGGTAATAATGACATTTTACTATGATCTAATTTCACTATTTATAAATGTTATTAATTCTCGATATTTGTTTTACAGCAAGTTACGCCATACAAAGGTCGTATTTTTGGACTTGGAGCAATGGCCTCAAAACATTCAACTTCATCCAAAGGTAAAGAAAAAGTATCGGATTACGAGCTATTATATTTTAGATTATTTTAGTTTTTTAGTTTTGTTTTACTTCTTTGGTTAATTTTATGATCTTGTAGGCAATAATGGCTAATGAGCATATTATGGAGAAACAAAACAAACATTATACACAAAACGAGCAGTAAGGAAAGAAAAAGAGAAACTGTTTGGCCCAAGCACCAAATCACTCGGTGGAGCGTCTAAAAATTAGATGAACAAATAATCCAGTTGAATCTCTCAGGTAAAGCAATTTAGCACTCGGACATCGCGAAGCACCAAAATCATTACGGAATATCCGTTTGACCCGAGCGATTTACCAACTTTCTCAAGTATTATATCAAACAGGGAAACTTTTCACACTATTAGGTTCGAGCATTTTCTGACTCGGTCAAACGATGGACCTGATCACGCAAAAGTTGGCTCTGATTTGACGGAAAACACGCGAAACAATCAACTTCTCAGCCCAACTTACCACCAACTTGGGGTAACGTTTGTAGAAATTTGAATGATTGAAATGTTGAGGAGTCTCCTAAATAGTCTTATGCCAAACTGGACTAGAGGGAGATAAAAAATTGATAAAATAATTGAGATCAAATCTCTTGGATCGTATGAAAGAGTGATAATACTATCGAACTTTATCGAAGTATCGAATTATTTGCGAAGAACAAATCAAATGCGAGCTCATGGAGGTGACTAATCGAAAGATTGATTGAGCTTTCCTAACCCTTTTTCTTTACTTTTCTATTGTTTTAAGCTTTTCAAAAGATGTAAATACATGTGTTTAATCCAAGTGTTCAGAAAAAATTTTGCGTATTCAAACTTATCACAATTAATTATTAGATTTGATATTTTTCTTCTACGGTTTAATGCATGTTTTACAGTTTTGATTATTGAATGAAACCCTTTATTCGAATGTCAAATGGATTCATATGGAGACGTTGGTATATTGATTTCATGTAATAGAGGAATTTCGACTAGTGCAATGTTGAAATACATTATTGTGATTATGATGAAATATCAAATAGTAAAAACTGAAGCAAACAACTTTGCATCATCAATTGAAGAAAAATTGAACTTATAAACGATCTTTGCTATCAATTTTGAAATGCATTTATGATTCAACTTTAAAATCTCGTATTCACAATATATCCCTAGCAATGAATACATAAAAAAGATATTTGGTGTTGGTTTTGAAATTCAACAAATGGTTTCGGTTGATTCGAAAGTAAAAGGGAAATGGCAATGAGACTGAATAAGTTTGATAATATTGACATTCGATTAATGTTAACTTGATTGTTTATGTGGCACATGTCCTTGATCCTCGATATAAGTTGATGTGTGTTACATGGATGCCTCGGAAATATTATGATAATGATGTAATAGCTAATTAAGGATGCTCCAGAGGAGTTGTTTAATATAATGAGTCGATTTTCTCTGCTGGTTCACAATTATTTAATAGTTAATTTCAAGGAGGTATTATGCTTGGAGATGATAATTCAAACCTGGCGATGATTATTTGGATAACTTGTTTACGAAATATGAGAAAAGTGAAGGATATGAGGTGACAAGGAATGAATTGGAAGGTTATTTTTTAGAAGTGCGTGAGAATGGAACATATGATAGCTTTCATATCATGTATTGATGGAGAATAATTGGTGCCAAGTATTTGATTCTCTCTCAAATGGCAAGGGATGTTTTAGCTATACCAGTATCAAACGGTTGTTTTGAAATCAAATTTTAGTATGAGTGGTCGAGTTATAGATCTATTTCGTAGTTCTTTAATGTCGCAATTAGTTGAAGTTCTTTTATGTACTCAAGATTTGATTCGACGAGATTATGGATCACAAACACTTGAATTGCCTTTAAAAATATATTAAGAACTTTAAAGATTGCATGAAATTTTTATGTTCCTTTGTATTTATGAGTATTTAACATATTTGATGGTATGATTTTCTTATATTCTTTCTTTTTATTTTGTAGATTTTTTTACTTCGAGGAATAACGGTTGAGCTTCTACATACATTGATAATGAATATTTTTCGAAAATGAAAGTTATTTTGAAGTTTCCAAAGACTTGTAGTTATATATTCCATTCAAACGTTCTTATGGATTGAAGATTTTTAGTTATGTTTTTTATTATTTAAAGACTTGTATTTATGGTTTTGTGATTTGAAAAATTATGTTTAATGATTTTAAAAATTTTAGTTGTGTTTTCATGATCTGTTGTTATATTTATTTTAGTGTTTTTTTTTTATGAATTCATAAACATTGGAATTTTGTATTTTTTTTTTACTAAACTTTTTTATTCTCTAAATGGGTACTTGCTGGTTTTGAGATTTGTTGTGCATTTTGTTGGTACCCGAAAATTGGATACCTGTACGGATAGTGAAATTCTTTACCCTTGCAGGATGGGTTCGGGTAATGAAATTCTAACGGGTATTTGCAGGTGCCTACCCCTAACCGACAATAGATCTTCTAGGGTTTCAAGACCATAATCCTTATCATTTGCTTTTTGCATTGGGATTAAACGGTATGTTTCGTGGAAAAACACATTTCCTCATTTAGCTTCTTGGATCTGTTTAAAGACTACAACTTTTCATAACCAAACACTCGAAAGACATGATTTCATTGTAGAATTCAGTGAAGACGGAACTCACCTTTCTTTTAGTCTTCGACTTTTTATGACCAATGCATTCACCAACTAAATTTGTGTCTTGTACTTTTGTTACCTTCTCGATACGTAAAATTCCAACCATGTGAAGTAACTTTCCAAGAACTCGAATTACCATGGTTTTACTTGTCAAAATATTCGAACCAAATAAAAGAGAAATCCATTGCCCAAGAAATTATAGAACTTAGAATACCACTTTTTGAAATAGAAGACTTTAACATGCAGCATTTTAGAGAAATATTTTATCATCATCTTGCTCAACATTCCCTCATCAAACAAATATCATAACCTAATAACGGTTCCAATAGATATAACCTTCTTTTTGGCTTCTTCATGACTGTACTTTTGCTTGAGATCCTCATTCTAAAACCATTTAATGACATGATAATTATATTAGTTCATGAATTGCATATCTTAAATCCCAACTCAAAATTTCAGAGTAACATTACTTAAAGAGTTTGCCTCAAATGTTTTATTATCAATTTCCATCATTGCCTTCTCTAGCTGCTCATTTCTATAAGTCGGGTTTACCATCTTCCGCTGTATGGCCTTTAACGCCTCCATTCTCAAAGTTGAAGGCTCAAAGCATGAGCATTAAAATTCATTAGAACAAACCCAATATGGATCACGGTTTCATTTTACTGGATGATTTCTCAGTTAATTCCCATTCGTAGATCACTATACTTTCCATTTTTAAACATTTTTAACATAAGAAGACCAAGAACAATATATACTTGGGATACATCAATATATTCATGTGTGTTTGAAACATCAATGTCATTGTTTTAGTTGTAAATGGATCAATCCTCGTCATATTTTTCTTTTGCTCGCTGATGAAAAAGGCAAACAACCTGTAGTTCACTAAACCTTGTCGATATATGAATAATTTGTTTTGTAGAGAAATGATTTTGTTATCTCCTGCTAAAAGTAGACATAAATTGTTATCTCTTGCATAAATATATCTTACATCTGAAATTACTACCATATATTACAACTCAAAAAATAATTTACGTGTAAGTACAAACAATAATGAGCTATCCCAGATTTATCAAAATGGATCTCCAATGTAGGTGATGACAAGCTAACAAAATCTAAGGATGGTGAATGTCTAATAGATATGCCACCTGATCTG
Organism: Gynandropsis gynandra; assembly: GCA_036759665.1. Classification (NCBI taxonomy): domain Eukaryota; kingdom Viridiplantae; phylum Streptophyta; class Magnoliopsida; order Brassicales; family Cleomaceae; genus Gynandropsis; species Gynandropsis gynandra. The sequence continues at coordinate 7,189,892 of CM071861.1, read as the reverse complement.
CTTAAAGATGGTACATCAACTCCTATCAAATCTATTATTCATCATGTTTACATAATCTTACAAGACAAATTTAACGACCTACGTTTTTTAAAAAAGAGCAACTCTTTACCCAACAAATGAATTAGTCCATAAAATTAATGATAGTTTACTACAATGACACCATGTAATATAAGATAAGAGAGTATATGTTTTGATACACTCTGTGATTTTAAATATATTGACAAAGACAACATCGAACAATAGAGTATTAAATTTCTTTAACATTATCAAATGTTTCAAGATCACTTAATTATCCACTACAATTAAAACAAGGAAACTCTATTAATCTAATGAATTCAACTATGTAATGACATCCGACTTCAATAACACATTTGTTAGTTTGAATGGTGCATGAGTTGTAATATTGATGCTAAGTCCATGTATCTTAACTTGTGCAAACAAAAAAATAGAATTTAACTTTTGAATGTGTGTCTGGAATGGTAATGCTTTGATGGTAGAATTTGTGCTCAAAGTGATACTCCTCACCTTCTTGCTTAGATTCGTATATATTCAAACGTCTTGCATAACATGTTTTAGCAAGTCACCTTCATACTAAATATTATCCTCATTTTTTATTGTTTGACTCTTAAAAACCCTTCTCTTTTTCTCCATGTATGCTTATGATCGTTCTTCATTTGCAGGTGACTTGTTCTTATTCCTCGGCTTTAACGGATGGGCCTCATGGATGATGTCGGCTTTTCTCTGGACTTACAATGCGTTGGATTTGTGGAATCGTGGGCTTCATCTCGAGTATTCACGATCTTGAAATGTGTAGACTTGTCTTCGGCTTCTTCTTCAGTACTTCTTTCTTCTTGGGCTTTTGTAAGCCCATTACCTTGGATTGTTAGTAATCTCTTCCTATGTCTTGGCGTGTCTTGGTTTGCCTTCTCCAACTTTTTTACACGACATATTAGAGCTGGACAAATAATGGATATTTACGAATATCTGACTATTTGTTTTGTATTTGTATTCAACGAATATTAAAATTTATTATTTGTATTTGTAAATTCAGATATTTGTAAATACGGATATTCGTATAAGAAACTAAATTTTTTTAACGTAAAAAATATATATGAAAGAATTTTAATAAAAAACCAATAATCATCAACTATAATCTAAAACTAAAATTCAAATCGCACAAAGATGCGAAGATATATAATATAAATAGAACAAAGTACCAAATATTCACAATCATTTCTACATCAATCATTTAAATTTAGTTTTGTCGATAATTATCGTCAATTAACCTAAAACAATAAAACAAATTGTTAGACTATATACTAAAATAAAACTCGTAAAAAATATATATATTTACTGAGTTTTCTTTTTTCATATATTGTAATGTCTCTATAACAATATCCTGTTAGAATTTTTGGGTCACACATGTATTATTTAAATGTTATGCCATTATTTAATTAGTCTAAACTAAAGTGATCTAAATGTAATTAAGTATAGACTAAGGGCATAATTATTATGATGTTATTGTGTAGATGCAACTTGTGTAATTTCTAATTTGATGAGGGGCCGAGTTAGAAATAATAATAAATATATTCTATATATTTGGGGTTATGGTCTCCAATGCATAACACACAAAAAAACCCTCTTTGTATCCCCATCAACAAAGAGACTAGGTTCTGAGGTTATTGCATTGGAAGATCAATTCTGCTACATATCGTATATTATAAATCCAGGTATTTATCTCGATCTTCTGTTTCGAATTGTTCCAAATCTTGATATAATTCACAATAGAGTTTCGGAATCCGAATAAGACGGGATCGGATTCCTTCAAGTGGCATCAGAGCCGATCTATTGTGTTTATATTAGATTTGGATTTAATTATTGTTGAATTAAACAATTATGGAATGAATTTAACAATTTTTGGTGAAAATTAAGTTTAAGAGTTGAAAACTCTCGGGTGAAGAACATCTCAAAAAACAAAAAAAAAAAGCTCAACTATTAACACTGAACAATGAACATTACTATTTTATTATTATTTTATTTAAATAAAATAATAATAATGATATAAGAGTTATGGACGAAAGTTTTTTTATTAATAACAATTAAATTTCTCCTAAAAAGATGAAAACCGTTTTGAACTGTTGAGGAGCTAATTGTTTTGATAAAAAAATTAATTATTGTGGCTAACGGTTTAGGATTATATTTAATTATTTATTAATTATTAAAAAAAGAGTTATGGATATTTATTAACGGTTTGCAGTAAATTTGACCATTTCTATTATATATATATATATATATATAACTCAATCGTGGGACTTGATGGGTTAGGTCACGTGGCTGTAAAATTTAAAGTATTTGGGTTTTGAAATAAAGGTTTGGCCTGGCCCAATATAATGTAAAAAGGAAAACTGAAGGTTCACCTATTTAAATTTTTTTAAAAAAAAAAGGTTCCTACATATGATGCCTTAGATTATTGATGCAGTGTGCGGACTCAAACCTGCGACCTGTAACTCCACTTCAGATTATTGATTTCTCTCCAGACCGTTAAGCCACAGCCATTTCCATGCATATGATGCCTCTGATTATATTATATCGGTTATATTGTATATGGAAAATGACTTTTGCATGCAATCAAAATTTAACTTCATTGTACAAATTTGATTCTTTAAATGATTTAACAGAAGCAAGATGACACCAAAGTGTCCTCTCTTGTGAATATTTTTCATGAGAAGTATTGAATGATATATACATGTTTATCCATGCGAGTATCAATCGGCCCAAAGGAAGATTCATGTTTGGTCGGATTTCATGTGTATCCGTGATGATAAATATGTGATAATTCTTTTGTTAACATGTGATGATAAATTGGTCCAAAAAAGGTTTGTTATTTAACATGTCTTATTATCAGTGTTTGATCATTACATCAAAGTATCACTAGCAATTAATATTATTGTCCAAAGACTTGATATTGATATTGCACTAGGTATCTTGAGATGGGTTGTACAATCATATGTTTTGTTGATTGGTTTTGATAACTCATGTTATAGTTTGTTCTCTTTTTCAATTAATCTTGTTGCAGTATCTACAAATATCGGCCTGATTCCTACCCTTAATGGTTCCAACTTTAAGGAATGGAAAGATAAGGTCAAAACAGTTCTTAGGTGCATGGATCTGGACCTAGCATTGAGGATTGAGCCCTCTATTTCTCCTTCGAACACAAGTTCTGCTAAACAGAAAATAACTTATGAGAAATTGGAGCACTCAAATCGCGTAGGTCTTCAGATCATTATAAGCAATACTTCAGAAACCTTTCGAGGTGCTGAGGATGCCAATCTCAAGGATTTCCTTGCTGAGCTTGAAAAACGCTTTGTTCAAAGCGATAAGGCTGAGATAAGTGTGCTATTGTATCGCTTTAGCACCATTAGGTATCAAGCCAAAGGAAACATAAGGGAGTGCATCTTGGAGATGGCAAATATTGTTTCAAAGCTCAAGACACTTAAGATCGATTTATCGGAAGATGTACTCGTACATTTTGTCTTGAACTCTCTTCCTGGACAGTTTAACCAATTCAAAATTAGTTATAAGTGTCAAAAGGATACGTGGTCTCTTAATGAGCTCGTCTTCTATTATATTCAAGAGTAAGAGAGGATGAAACAAGATAAGATTGAAAGTGCCCATCTGGTTCACACCTCTAAGGGAAAGTGCAAAAAAAAGAAACCTGAAGTTACAAAGAATAATGCTGCTAAGGGTCCAGATCAAAAGAGGCAACATAAAGCTGAAAAAAATTGCTTTTTTTGTAAGAAACCTGGACATGTTAAGAAGGATTGTGCCGCATACCACGCTTGGCGTGTGAAAAAGGGTATGTTCCTTACTTTGGTCTGTTCTGAAGTTAATTTAGCTTCAGTGTCTAGAAACACTTGGTGGTTAGATTCTGGTGCTACTACTAACATCAGTATTTCGATGCAAGGTTGCCTGAGCTTTCGAAAGCCAAGTAATGCTGAAAGATGCATTTATGTGGGGGGATAGAAAATCGGTCGAAGTGGAGGCGATAGCGCATTTTAGATTATTGTTGCGTACTGGTTTTTATTTGGATTTGAAAGACACTTTTGTTGTACCGTCTTTTAGACCGAATTTGGTTTCAGTTTCTTATTTGGATAAATTTGGTTATTCTTGTTCATTTGGAAACAATAAGTTTATATTGTCTTTGGATTCAAATATTGTTGGAACTGGTTCGCTTTTGGCTTATGATAATCTTTATATGCTTGACACTGTTGAGAGATATCATAAAAATTTAACTATTGAATCACGTGGTATTAAGCGTAAAAATGATAATTTAACTTCAGGAATGTTGTGGCACAAACGCCTAGGACACATCTCTAGAAACAAAGTTGAGCGACTTGTGTCGAATGGGCTCTTAGATTCCATTGACTTCACAGACTTCAATGTCTGTGTTGAATGCATTAAGGGAAAACATACCAAACAAAAGAAACTAGGTGCATATAGAGCTACCGATGTCTTAGAATTGATACATACGGATATTTGTGGGCCATTTCTGACTCCATCTTGGAATGGTCAAAAATACTTTGTATCGTTCATTGACGATTACTCTAGATATGCATACTTATTTCTTATTCATGAGAAGTCTCGGTCTTTGGACGTGTTCAAAGCTTTTAAAGCTGAAGTTCAGAATCAACTCAACAAAAGGATTAAATCTGTCAGATCTGATCGTGGTGGTGAATACTATGGTCGATATGATGGTTCAGGTGAACAATGTCCAGGACCTTTTGCAATGTACCTAGAGGAGTGCGGAATCATCCCACAGTACACCATGTCGGGGTCACCTAGCATGAATGGTGTATCTGAAAGACGAAATCGAACTCTTAAAGACATGGTGAGGAGTATGATCAGTCATTCGACTTTACCAGAATCACTCTAGGGCGAGGCACTAAAGACGGCAGCTTATATTCTTAATAGAGTGCCAACGAAGGCAGCTGCGAAAACATCTTATGAGCTTTGGTCTGCTAGAAACCAACACTAAAGCATTTTCATATATGGGAATGTCCAGTTGAGGCAAGGCTTTACAAGCCATATGAAAGGAAATTGGAACCCCGAACAGTCAACAACTACTTTATTGGCTACTCTGAGCGATCAAGAGGCTATAAGTTTTATGACAAATTAAAGACAATTTTTGAGACGGGAACAGCCACGTTCTTTGAGGATATTGAGTTTGGAGGGAGAAATAAAGACATTATCTTTGAGGAAGAATTGGTTTCAGTTCCTGAACCAGTCCGTATAGTCGCTTCAGATGAAACGAGTTTGGATCCTCAATCTGACATTGTTATTCAATCTCAGACAATTGTTCATTCGGATCAAACTCAACAACCTCAAGAACTTGGGAAATAAGATCAATTTCCTTTAAGGAGATCTACTAGAGAGAGAAGAAGCGCTATTTCAGATGATTATATAGTGTTTTTTCAAGAATATAAGGAAAACGATGGTATGATGGAAAACGATCCAGTCAATGTCCGTCAAGCTATCAGTAGTTCTGACACTGAAAAGTGGATTGAGGTAATGAATGATGAGTATAAGTCTATGCAAGACAATAAAGTTTAGGAACTTGTCCCATTATCAGAAGGTACGAAACTTATTGGTTGCAAATGGATATTTAAGACCAGACGGGATTCGGTAGGTAATGTGGAAAAGTATAAGGCTCGTCTTGTAGCTAAGGGTTATACTCAAAAGGAAGGGATTGACAATATAGAGACTTTTTCTCCGGTTTCATCAAAAGACTCTTTTAGGACAATCATGGCTCTTATTGCACATTTTGATTTGGAGCTACATCAGATGGATGCCAAAACAGCGTTTCTCAATGGAAACATTGATGAGACAATTTATATGGAGCAACCAGAAAATTTCATATTAGGAGACCCAAATAAAATGGTCTGTAAATTAACGAAATCCATCTATGGGCTAAAACAAGCATCTCGTCAATGGTACTACAAGTTTCATCAAGTAATTCTCTTGTTCGGTTTTGAGGTGAATATTGTGGATGAGTGTGTGTATCATAAGTTTAGTGGGAGCAAATTTGTTTTCTTGGTTTTATATGTCGATGACATTTTACTTGCCACTAACGATATAGGCATGTTGAATGACACCAAGAGATTTCTCTCAAGAAATTTTGAAATGAAAGATCTTGGTGACACATCCTTTGTATAGGAATTCAGATACATTGGGATCATAGTCGAGGTATTCTAGGATTAACACAGAGGAACTATATCGATAAGGTACTCAAAAGATTTGGCATGGAAGGCTGTAAACCAGGTGACACTCTCATCGCTAAAGGAGATAAACTCTGTAAAAATCAGTGCCCTATGAATAATATTGAAATCCAAGAAATGCAGAAGATTCTATATGCATCAGCTGTTGGGGTCTTATGTATGCTCAAGTTTGTACGCATCCGGATATTGCGTATGTTGTTGGATTGTTGGACAGATACTTAAACAACCCTCGTATGGATCACTGGAAAGCAGCCAAAAGAGTAATGTGTTATTTAAAGAGAACAAAAGATTACATGGTCACTTATCGGAGGTTAGATCATTTGGAGATCATTGGGTATACTGACTTTGATTTTGCGGGATGCCAAGATAGTTTGAAGTCCACATCGGGCTACATCTTTCTGTTGGCTGGTGGAGCTATTTCTTGGCGAAGTGCGAAACAGTCGCTTATAGCATCTTCCACCATGGTTGCAGAGTTTATAGCATGTTTTGAGGCATCCAACCAAGGAATCTGGCTGAGAAATTTTGTCACCAGGCTGCGAGTTGTTGATACAATCGAAAGACCACTCAAGTTGTATTGTGACAATAACTCAGCTGTTTTGTACTTTAACAACAACAGGAGCTCGATAAAATCGAAGCATATCGAAATCAAAATCCTGGTAGTGAAAGAGAGGGTTAAGAGTGGAAAAATTTCCACCCAAGGTCTTTCATGAGCATACTGCTCGAATGAGTGTTTTAGATTATAAGGGATCTGCACTTTAATGGGAGTTTTAATATTTTGCGTTCTATGATGTTTTTAGTATGGATATTTTCTGATAAGAAATAAAGTATTATTCAGTTTATATTCCACTCTATACGATAAAGTTATTAAGTGATCTCACTTAAGTAGGACCAGTTGAAAATCGACATGTATAGATCACCTTCATGTGACTTTCATGCTACACATTCATAATTTAATCTATGTCAGTTGATTACATTGGTATTAGTGACCAAGGAAGGTTTAGCCATGATCAATGTAGCGAATGCCGCCTTGATTCTATACTGGTGTAGTTGATGGACGAGATTGTTTATGCCCTAAGGTTATAATGGCAATAGTTTGAGCTCATAAAGTTAACACATACCATAATACATATGTGGTTCAGTGGGAGATTGTTAGAATTTTTGGGTCACACATGTATTATTTATGTGTTATGCCATTATTTAATTAGTCTAAACTAAAGTGATCTAAATGTAATTAAGTATAGACTAAGGGCATAATTATTATGATGTTATTGTGTAGATACCACTTGTGTAATTTCTAATTTGATGAAGAGCCGAGTTAGAAATAATAATAAATATATTCTATATATTTGGGGTTATGGTCCCCAATGCATAACACACAAAAAAAACCCCTCTTTGTATCCCCATCAACAAAGAGACTAGGTTCTGAGGTTATTGCATTGGAAGATCTATTCCGCTATATATCGTATATTATAAATCCAAGTATTTATCTCGATCTTCTGTTTCGATTTGTTCCAAATCTTGATATAATTCACAATAGAGTTTCGGGGATTTCGGAATCCGAATAAGACGAAATCGGATTCCTTCATATCCAACACATTTGGATTAGAACCATTATTGAGTGTAAATGAAATCTTTAACAATATTAGTTCTTTTAAAATATTTGATATTTTAGTACTACAATCATAAATATATTGCATATTTATCTATATATTTATGCAATAACTGTTTAAATAATATTAGTGATGTTTTTTATTTCCAATTTGATCATTAAAATCAATTTTTTTATATATGTATCTATATATTAATTACATTTTCTATTTAGTATTTATGGGTATGAATAGTTCGGATAATTGAGTCTACTATTTGTATTTGTATTTGTATTTGTCGAATACTGATTCTAATATTTATATTTGTTTTTGTGTGAGCGGATATTCGAATTTTTGGTTCGAATACGGATCGAATACGAATCAGATACGAATATTTCGAATATTTTGTCCAGCCCTACAAGATACAACTATAAATTTTTATTTATTAAATAAATCAATAGTTCCGATGATGAAAAGTTAAGGGGCAGAATATCAGAAAACCCTTATAGGGCTAAACCACTTCAAAAATACCCTTCCCCAAAATAATTATTAAATCCGAAAAAAACTGAAGAAAAGACAAATTTGCCCTTAATGTTCGAACGTGGAAAAATGGAAGTTCGGCAGTTTTTCGACGTGAAAAACTGCCGAAAACGAGAAAGCCGAACAGTTTTTCGCCGTGAAACTTGTTTAAAAGTTGATAGCAAGAAAGAAATAAGTGATGTCGAACTTGAGAGGGAACGATTTGAAGTTGGCGAGAAGGAAAATGGCTAGAATCAGCAGCATCACTGGCGAAGAGAGCACGAGTCAATCTTCAATGGCGTCAATAAGTGTAAGTAGTTCGATTTCTAGGGTTTTGCAAGCTTTCGAGTCACAAAATGGTTTATTGATTTGAAATGGGTGAGTGTCAGTGTCAGTGAGTCGGTTAGGTCGCAAGGGTCGCAGGAGTTGCATGAACATCTTCGACTCCGTAAGTCGGTTGAGTAGCAAGGGTCACAGTAGTTTCATGACCATCTTAGACTCAGTTTATTGATTTGAAACGGGTGAGTGTCAGTGTCAGTGAGTCGGTTAGGTCGCAAGGGTCGCAAGAGTTGCATGAACATCTTCGACTCCGTGAGTCGGTTGAGTAGCAAGGATCGCAGTAGTTTCATGACCATCTTCGACTCAGTTTATTGATTTGA
>CM071861.1:7158193-7174667 GCA_036759665.1 Gynandropsis gynandra | reverse complement strand
ATGAGACGTCCATGGGTAATGTTTGGTCGCATGAGTCGTCCATGGGTCATATGTGGTCATATAGGGTCGCATGAGTTGTACAAGGGTCTTATGTGGTCGCATGAGACGTCCATGGGTAATATTTGGGTCATATAGGTCGCATGAGTCGTACAAGGGTCTTATGTGTTCGCATTAGACATCCAAGGGTCATATTTGGTCGCATGAGTCGTCCATGGGTCATATGTGATCATATTGGGTCGCATGAGTCGTACAAGGGTATTATGTTGGGCACATGAGACGTCCATGGGTCATGTTTAGTCGCATGATTCGTCCATGGGTCATATGTGGTCATATAGGGTCGCATATATGAGTCGTATAAGGGTCTTATGTGGTCGCATGAGACGTCCATGGGTAATTTTTTGTTGCATGAGTTGTCCATGGGTCATATGTGGTCGCATGAGTCGTACAAGAGTTATGTGTGATCGCATGAGTCGTACAAGAGTTATGTGTGATCGCATGAGTCGTACCCGTTTAAACCTGATTATAATTTAATCCGATTGAGCGTCGCATAACGGGTCATATTGGTCATAATCTTACGAACAATAGATGCAAAATAAGACATTTTCAACGTTTAAATATTGATTACATAAGGTCTCAAAGGTTACAAAGATCACAAGAGTTACATAAGGTTACATACATAAGGTCTCAAAGGTACGGTTAAAAAAAGGAAAGAAAAAAGTTGAAGAAAAAGAAAAAGGAAGTTCGAGAAAGAAGAAGGCAAAGTTCGAGAAAAAAAAGGAAAGAAAAAAAGATCAAATTTGCCGAAGATTAATGACTCCTTCCCCGCAAGAAATGCTCCATTGACATTTCGGGCTTTGAGTCATGTATGGTGAGTTCCAACCGTGACCTTAGGTAACGCGGATACAGCTTGATGTCTGAGTCCGCCGATTACTAAGACCTTATGTAGTGCAGATACATCACAAAGTCCTCCATCCAATTTGTAAGTACTTGTGTGTATCTGCATACAGACTGAGTCCGACGATTACCAAGACATTGAGTAACAAATAGACAGCACGATGCCCTGGGTCGACCATGTGACCTTAACGGTCACAAAGGTAACAAGGATTTTTCAGAGAATTTAGGGTTAGATGTTAGAAATCGCCCTTTTGAGAGAATGAAAGACTCGAAACAAGAGATGATTTGGTGCTTGTTGTTGTAGCTTTACGGTTTTTCCTCCTCTATTTATAACGAAAGACAATAAATACAAAGAATGACCAAGGTGCATGTACTGACACATTAAAGAACCTTTAATATAGGTCTTCAATGTGGCATTGGTAAAATAAAAAGCATAGCTAGAACCTGGAAAAAGCAGTAATCTGACATTGAAAAGACTAGTCGAAAGGGTCGAAATGGTCAGAAGGGTTGCAATGGTCGGAAGGGTCGCACGGGTCCAACATATTTTGATTTGAGCTGTACTTTCAAATTAGTATCACAGGGGTCCAAGGGTCGCAAAAGGACAAGGGTCGCAGGGGTCCAAGGGTCGCAGAGGAACAAGGGTCGCAGAGGGACAAGGGTCGCAGAGGAACAAGGGGAGGGACAAGGGTCGCAGAGGGACAAGGGTCGCAGGGGTCCAAGGGTCGAAGAGGGACAAGGGTCGCAGGGGTCCAAGGGTCGGAGAGGAACAAGGATCGCAGAGGGACAAGGGTCGCAGGGTCAAACTGGGTTGCTGGGTCGAAGTGGGTCGTAAGGTTGCAGAAGTATTATGGGAATTGCAATATTTATAAAGGTATTTTTGAAGTTAAAAATTTTTTCTTTTTCGGAAAAGGTATTTTCGAAGTGTTTTAGACCTACAAAAATATTTTTGAAGTTACTTAAGGTCTTTCCACGTTTATTACTTTTTCAATATAAAAAAATGAAAAACGAAAAAAATTTGTCTTATTTAAATTCTCATTCACTAAATACCTTCTGTTTCCACTCCATATTGATCGTATGTCACCTTATCTGATAATCGTGCACGAGAAGGATCAGAACAATCAACAATTGGACAACAAATATTATTGAGGCGACCAAATATTTATACCAAAATTGTCATTTATACAAATTGTACTGGGATCGTAAGCATCAAGATATCCTTTCATTGATGATCTACTAATAACTGTACATAGATTAGAATAAGATGGATATACAATAAAAACTCACGGGCCAAAATGAATGCAGGATGAACACAAACATATGGGGTCTATATAAAGTGACCTGAATAAAACCACGTAAGCTGTGGTGGTGAGAGTTTAACAATGGAATTAATGGAGGGAGAAGTTATTCCAGATGATTGATGTTGTTGAGCTGCCTTCTGAGCATATATTGGCAGATATAGGGATTTCCAGGCAAGCTCTCAATGGCCATAGAACTTATGTAGGGATTATCTTTGAGCAAAGGCACAGCTGCAACACATCCTCCTACCATCATGGCCTAGAGCAAGTTGCTCAACCGATGTTCTTTATCTTCAACCAGCAATCAATTCTCAAACAGAACTTTATCCAATCCCATACACCAGCCTTTTCTATGATCAGTGGCCACCCAATGGCCATAAATTCATAAACACAATCGATGTCCATCAAATTCATATGGACCTTGCAGAAGAGTTTGTAGCTCTCTCTCTCTCTCTCTCTCTGAATCAGTTTCTGTTCTTCCTTTCTTTTCAACGTCTCTTTCTCTGGGCTCCTTGGTCAATCCTTTGCGGATTGTCACAGAAATGTTAAAGCAATGTTGATGATGATCATATGATCAAAGGAATGATGATGATCAAAGCCATGATGACGGATTTGATTGATAACATTTTGTATTCTCTGTTTGCTAACAATTATATGTACCACAGACCAAATTACATAACCTAGTTACATCACAAAAGTCTAAATCCTCTTTGTCAGTTCTGTCTCCGTTTCTTGGAATTGAATGACATACTTGATTTCTTAGGAGATGACTTCTCTGAATGCACCAGCTTTGATTTGGAGCTTTCCTCTCCATTCTTCCTGCTTGATCTACTTCCTCCTTTACGCTGACATTGAGGATGATCCACTTGAAGATCATCGCCTTCATCTGATTGCAATGAACTCGAAATATCCATCACCTCGTTCGATGCAATTGCTCTCACTGGAAATAGTTCTTTCTCACATGTTTTTCCTCCCATTGCAGAAGGTGACACATCCTTGTCCTCTTTCACCTTCATTATCTCCTCTAAAGACCTTGCCTTTGCCTTCACTCTAGCCTTCAGCTGCGCCTTAATGCTAGCTGCATCATTTTTTCTAGTGCTGGATTGTGTAGCACCCAGAGGGCTCTCATCAGGTTTCTTGTTTTGGCGTTGGGTTTCCGGATTTGAGGTATAGGATCCGGCAGCCATGGATGAGCGAGAAAAGTTGAGATACTGTTTCGCCCATCTGTATATGGCGCTGTATTTACCTCCCACGGCATCAACAAGGACATTCAAGTCATCCATAGTGTACCGATACAGGAATGTTTTGTTGGCACAGGGACAGAGCTTCTTCACGTGGATCAGGCATGAGTAGCGATCAGCGGAACATGAGCATTGAACTGCAGAGAGATGCAAATCCACAAAACATATATCACATTTCCTCTTGCTCTCAGCATCGTGGTACTCGTCCATCTTTTGTGATTGCAACGGATTGCTAAAATATTCCATTTGACTCCTTTCATGCTTTACTCGTGACTATATTGGCAAAAAATAGAGAAAAGAAAGGTACTGAGCAAGTTTATGATAGGTAGCAAAACCTAAAGAAGACGACGAATAAGCATAGCAAGAAGAAACATACCTTGAGGACCTTATACAATATCCCCTCCGATCCACAAGCATCTTTCCATCTCGTGTTGTCTGGTGTGTTTTTCCTGAACAACAAAGATTCAGACAGGCATCTCACGGCTTCCCTTGCAGCACCGAATAACAGTTTATCATATGATATTGACGATCTTTTCCTCTTTTCTTGATTCAACATGAGAGCAGTATGTCCATGAGGCAACCAATCCACAGGAGCAAAATTCACTTTCTCCAAACAGTTGAAGCCGGTGTCAAAGCCAGAATAATGGGACCCGGGAAATACAATTACAAACTGACCACGGCTCTGAACACATCGGGACACCGGTATACCCTCTGTACTCAATACATATGGAGACATTGTCATCACCTGCCAAATGAGCCAACTTTAAGTACCGCATAAGTGAGTTCCTTCCTACAACGTAATGATACTGAATTTATGCATAAGCTTGTTTAGAGCACTTGGAATCCTAGAAGATTTCTGAGTCTTAATCCACAAAGTGGAATGACTACTTCATGTATACACATATTTTCATAAGCTGCTGTGAAAATAGTAATGTGCATTAATAAGCATATGTATAATGGTGCTTACAGTCTCATGATGCATCTCAGAACTTCCTTTGGAGAATTCCGCTATGTAGCTCTCTCTTGTTGTCTTGAAATAATAGCTGCAACGTCCCGGAACAGCATACCAGACTCTCGGAGCACCCATATGCAAATAGCAGAGTGAGTAGAGGCGGTCCTTCTCTCCTTTCTGTTTACCAATATTTTTTTTACCGGGAGATAAAACAAGGTAATGGAAGTATAAACAGTTGAGCTTGTATAGACTGAGCCGCAACTTAATTCGATATGCACTTAAAATGCTTTAAAATATGCAATAATACGAAGCAGCAGAAGCAGATAATGTTGTTGTTATGTGCAAGTCTAAAAAATATGCTGATTACAAACACTTTTGACTTGTTATTTCTTTATTGGACAAGATAATTATAACTTACCCACAACTGTGACGAAAAACACATTCCTACGCTTAAGCGAGGGACACAAACAGACTTGCAGTCTTCCATGCAGAGAAGAGAGCCAGGAAGCTTGGCGGTATTGTTCAGATTCCAACCCGATTTGCTATACTTCCAAGACTCGGATGCCTCACATGAGGTAAATCCACTGCCAAACACACTGGTGTCCAGATCATTGCCATAAAGCACCTAAAATCCTTCAAAGAGTAAGAACAATATCATGATCCATTCAAAACACAGTATATTTGAATTTAACATACCCCAAGTTCTACTTTTGGACTCTCAACAAGTTGTTTATACTCTTGTTCAATGTCTGCCACAGACGTCTCCTCTGGCTTTAGAGAAAGGGGTGACTTCTTATTTCCCAAAACCTCATCCTTCATGCTAAAATGTTCCTTCTTGTAAGTATCCGCAAAGTTCTTGAATTTATCCAAAGTATACACGGGACCAATGTTTCTGCAAAACTGGATCTTCTTAGAATTCCCGTTAGCCTCTTTCTTCATCTCTGAACTCTCAGTCGGAATCCCTCCAAAGAGTTGAACTTGAGTGGAAAACATGGAATCCTCCCATATTTTCCTGTCCTTGAGATGACAAGGAGGTTTCCATGAAGGAGGAGGAACAACACAACAGATTCCATGGACCTCAGCCCTCTCTCGCAGGCTTGCTATATAAGCGAGTGTATCACTGAATTCCTGGAGATTCAGTAAGTCTGTCAGAGGCTAAGGTACTTATTTCCTAGCAAACATGCATCACGGTTTAGCAACGAGGGTCGAAAACCAGTTAATTCCCCTTCTCTTTAATTACAGTGATGCATGAACTGACCTCTTCAGTTGGGTGAAAAACAGGAGCTTCCTCAAGAATTTCTACCTTTTCGACTTTGGGAATTCGTCTACCGAATAACTGCAAGGAGGTTTTGTAAATGATTTTAAGAAAACAAGCGTAAGACAAAACATGTAATCATCATGCCTACATTATCCCATTAAAAACATTCAAATTTCATGCTAAAGTTATTTAAAACTGTAAATGGCTCATATGCTCATCAATCATCATCACAGTGCAAGTTGCATCCCACAGTTGGCTAGCTTTAGAGAAGATTTTACAGCTTAACCAACCTTATATGAAACAACTCTAATAGCAGCTGTTACCAGCAGATGACAGAAATATATCATCTTTAAACTTATTTCCATCTATTCAAATGGCTATTTGCCTCCAAGAGGTCCAATTAAATGATAGATATCCAGCTTCGAAAAGAACCAACTAACATGAAAGGGGTAGTTCCAGAACCTCCTCGTGTCTTAGAGTTTTTGATGCCTCTGAGCTGAGAGTTGTTTGATCATGCAGTATCCATGGTCGGTTCCAAAGGTGCTTCTTGAAACTTTCTGCATCAGCCATATTGGAAACAGTGATCTCATCTTGTCCCAATGCTGACCAGGGGGGTTGTCTTGAGCCAGATAGACTAGAGCTTTCTTTTTCATGGGATACTCGCTTCAACACGAAAGATGTTTTCGATGCAAAACCTGGTGGAGTTGAAAGTTTGTCCATATTTCCAGATTTGAATACGTCCTTACAGGACGATGCTTTTGGAAAGAATATAAATAAACTGATCTGCGGTTATGACAAAAAAAAAACCCTACAATTTTCCTGGAAAAAAAAAGGTGAAATAACTAATGTTAAGCATAAATCTAATGGAAATCGAACATAGTACCAAGGGTACACGATGAACGTAAATTAAAAACACGAAAAAAATGGTATTTTCGACATTTGCTTGTGTAGCAGATTCCAATATCTCAGGTAGATAGCTTAATCATCTTTAATATAATATCCATAATGACATCTTAAATCCCACAGACGAGTATTAATGTTGAATAAGCTTTACGATCAAAGCCTGCGGACCTTATCTAAACCAAAACGAGAAAATCATACCAGACCCAACATCAAATCATAGCATGTGGTTCTAGTTTATCCGAATTTTAACTAAACAAATCAAAACTACAATACACAAGCTCTTCAAGATGAGGAAACCCTAAACCAACTTGATATAGTCATGTAATCCAGTCTAAACCTGAAAATTTGCAAGTAAGCCACGGTTTCGAACAAAAAAAAATCTGTTCTTCAGTGGTAGATAGACACAACTATTCTCCGGTTGTTCAAACAGCAGACCTCTTATTTCTTAATATATCATCCGTTTCTGCATAATTTTGGATCATTATGACTAAAACAAAGCCAACTTCATCAAGAAAAAGTTCTTTTGTGTCCTTAAAACAAACGCTTCCCAAAAGATTCGCTAAAGATACTCTCTATCAACCACACAGTATCATCTAATTGCTGAAAACCCATCATATTCGCTCCTAACCTAAGATTACACTAAACCCATAACCTAATAGTCAACAAAAGAACGCCATACAAAGCCGATAATTGTGCTAACGAATTTGCAGACTCTGAGGGCAAAAGATGAAAACGCTGAAGAAAAATGGGTAAAGAAAACCTAAACAGATGAAAGAGAATGGAGTTTTAGAAGCCAGAAACGTAGAATCACGTACCCAGATGAAAGAGAATGGAGATCGCAAGATTTCAGACTCGGCTCATTTCGATTCCGATAACTCGGAGTACCAAAAACCTTAGGGTTCAGGAAAAATTTACAAACGCAGTCATTTGTTAGACTTCAAGGTCGGCCAAAGCGCAATTTCGTTGATTTCCGTATTTCTTATTCAAAAACAATTTTGGCTAGATTTACTAAATTTTACTATTTTACCCTCACACTTCTATGGATTCTCCGATCACATTGTCCAAAAATTTGCAGTAGGAAAAAGTACAACCGCACTTTGATTTTTCCTTGCTATAAAACATCAAATGTCTTCCACAAGTTCTTCAAAACTCCTCAAAGAGTGTTTTTTAACTTCATACAACCTACTACTCAAGAAGAAGGATTAGGTGTTTCTTCTTCACACCATTGATTTTGTGGGGACAATCTTCATAACATGACGTCGGGATCGTCCTCGTAGTCATGATCGATTTCACTCGAATGCTTAGGTCTCTTCGCTTCTCGTGGACCGCCTCGTCCCTTCTTCGGCTTCCCTCTGGCCATTTTAATAGACGTAAAGGCATTGTTAGTTCGATTCGTATCTATTTGAGACATACAATGTTCTCTTGAATGGATTCAACATTTGGATCTTGAAGAGAGACAGAATAATTTAGAGAAAAGTGAGTAAAAGATCGACGACTTACTGCCCGTTTGTATAGATGCCTCCACCCTTTGATCGTCCGCCTCCAAAATCCATTTTTCCTTCTACAACAGACGAAGAAGAAGAAGAACGTAAGCAGCATGATCAACGAGAATATGAATATGGATGAGGAAAAGAACTCACCATCACGAGTAGCTGCAAGCTCCTCGGCCTGTGTAAATGAACATATAAAAGAAATAAGGAAAAGAGGACTCGGGCTGACCAGATATATCCAGAAACCATTAATGAAGAAGGAGAAAGAAAGGAACTGAATCATTTTCAAGAAAACAGATGTTTCAGTTCTGTAAATAGGCACCTACTCCTTCAAGAAGGATAAGAAAATAAAAGATATGGATACATACAGCAGGAGAAGTGACTGAAGATAGTGAAAATAGCCTATCTTCGGGCTGAAACTTCCGGGAACGCTTCAAACTGCAACCAACAGAGATTTGCTGTTTTTATGACTAAATGAACATAAAAAAAAAAACAGAGCAAGTTCAAGCATTCAGCCAAGATACTACACATGGTAACCCAAGTGCCACATGAAGCCAAAGTTCCCAATTGAACCCTAATCTATGCGACATAATATACGCTGTTATCGTTATACCGTGACCATGATTCTTAACAACTAAATATCGTGATGTAAACCATTTGCAGACAACAAAATGGTTTAATACAATCTATTCCTCGTTTCCCTTTTATCTACCCCATCAGGTACACATGATATAACAGAAGAGGGGAAATCATTTTCGTTCAACGAGAATGGAAGAAAGAAGATCAGAATACTTCTCACAATGCAGTATTCTTGGATGATGAGAGGAAACCTTCATATCCTTTAAGTACATTCCCGCACTGCCCAGGATCCTGCAAATAACTTGTTTCCATATCATACACCTGCAACAATCCCATAACACAAGTCTTAATTAACATAAGCATTGACCTTATAATAGTAATATATTCAGCGTATTAAAAAACGGTTTATCATTTCAAGGGTTACCAAGTACTCAACATTTCTTCTTATATCTATGAAATTTGCTTATAATATCTAAATTCAGAACATTTACATTAACGAAAATGCAGCAAGACATTTTGAACATAAAACAACATGGATGGAAAAGAGCTCAGAACAACTTCCATCTAAATATAAGAAATATTATAACAATCACCTAGTAATGATTAAAAAAAACAAATCCTAAAAAATTTCAATCGCCTACCCACTTGTCTTTCGATGCTGTGAAGCTCGTCTTGAAGCTTAGCTCTCCTGCTAAGCAGAGAGGCCATCATAGCTGATGGGTTTGTAGAGCCTCTTTGCCCTAAAACAATTACAGAAAAATGCCAGCACTTAATTGATTAACCAACATTCTTTATCGAAATAAACATGGCTGTTACTTATTCAACCCCTCTTACCATCTCTATCCATATCAGGATTCGGATCGTTATCAACCTTTTTCTTATATCGGCTCCTAGAAAGCGGATTGGAACAATTTCTGTAGGATCTTTAGCTATCACAAAGAAAAGCTTATTACGTTCCTGCAAAAATACAATATTACCATAATGAAAATAGGATGATGGATATGTTAAACAGATTACAGAGACAGCAGCAATTTCAATCAGCTCAGTTCTATCTCCCATTTTCTCCTTGTCTTAAGACTATTATCAAAGTACATAATATATTCAAACAGAAACATTCTCTTTGTATAAACTCGAAGATCGAACATCGAAAAGCAAACATATGCATACGAATTATTCAAGAATATAACAGCCTACCATTATAATATCGCAACTCTGTGACAAGGAAGAAAATTTGTTATTTTCATAAAGCTAACACATGTTCCTAAAACTATTTATTTAGATCCTCATCCTCCTTTCCCGCACCATTCGTCACAAGTATTGCACAATCAAAAGTTTATTGCTTAACAATTCATTCATTTCTGCTACAATTTTTTGTCTTGGACAGCTATCACAAAGACAATTTTAGTAAGAATACGTTCTTGCAACCTTCAGACCAAACTATTGGCAAACCACAAGAAAGAAAAAATTGACACAATCGGCTCCACGACCACCTAGCTAGATGCTTAAAGCGCAATGAGTTCTCTCAAACCATAAATCTCATTGACGAACAACATAATAACACATGCATATCATCTAACCCCACACCAAATGAAGGATTCTGAGATATACTAAAGAAAACACGTAATTTGACTTCATAAACTAAGATTACATTGTAAGTTAGTCATCAATCAAACAATGTAACTTGTAGCCAAGCAGCAAAAAACACCATTAAGCATACTACAAAAACCAAAATGGTTGAAAAACAAAGCAGATACATAAAAACCATCTCCTACAGCGGCAATTTGAAGAAAAAAAAAACCCAAAATGACGAAAACCATAGAAGGAAGCGGAGGACGAAACCGCGCGTGCTTGATGATCAACAAAATCAAAGCTTTTGGAGAATGACACATATTATTGAAAAAGATGATTACTTTGGGGAAGTGAAATGAAGGAACACATGACCAAATCGAAAAGGAAGTCCGATCCAAAGATTTCAGATGTTACCCATCAGATTTAATTCAGAAATTATTTGAAAAGTTGGAAAAAAATAAGAACGTAGGAGACATGTGTATGATAAGTTCGAAACCTTGGCCGAATGGTGAAGAACAAGAGAACAAAAGAAAAATTGCTTGATTCTGGATTCTCGACTCGCTTGGTCTCTGTTTTGGTTCCTCCCTTTTCGTGGTTGTTCTCGCTTGTTTACTCTTTCTTTTCCCAAGGGTTTGGACACTCGTAGAAAATTAAACCGACTCGAACCGGTCCGAATATCATCTAAACCGAATCGAATTAAATTCTACATTGGCATCTTTAGGGATTTTTTAAAAGTTAAATCTTGCTAATTGTTGAAAAAAAAATCCTTCGAATTTAACTATATACTTTTATATACGATATAGCATAAAAATATAATTATTTTATTGTAGTTTATAAAATATGAATTATTATTTTTAATCGAAAAAAATCTTCAAAATTATTTGTTTATTTTAAAAAAACTAATTTTAGGAATATAATGTAAAAAATTTCTATAAAAACACAAATTATTACTTTTAATCTAAAAATTTTGAATTTTTAAATTTTGACTAAAAAACATAAACTATCAAATTAATCATATCAATACACAAACACTAACTCTTGCTAAACTTCCTTTAGTATTTACGATGTAGAATTATTTTTCAAGAGAGTTTCAAATGGTTTCAAAAAAATTCGAATTTCACTCTATTTCAATAAGAATTTTAATCCAAGTTCAATCCGAAATACAAATTCAATAAAATATCCGAATTTCAACCTAATTTTCATCGAAAATTTGAATTCCACCCAATTTTAGAAAGAATTTCAGTCCAATTTCAATTTTAGTAAGAAATCCAAATTTGAACCAATTTCAATCGAAAATTCGAATTCAATCCAATTTTAACATGATTTCAACCGAAAATCAAATTTCAACCAAATTTCAACCCAAATCTGAATTCAACCCAATTTTAGCTGAAAATTCAAATTCCACCAAATTTTAGTAAGTATTTCAATAACATTTCAACCCAAAATCCAAATTCAATCGGATTTTCTGTTGAAATCAGGTTGAGATTAGGTTAATTCAAATTTTGAGTTGAAATTGATTCAATTTGGATTTTTTAAATGCTTACTAAAACTGGATGGAATTCAAATATTCAGTTGAAATTAGGTTGAAGTTGAATTTTGAGTTGAAATTCTTGTTCAAATTGGGTGAAATTTGGAATTTCGGTTGAAATCAATTTGAAATTGGGTTAAATTCAGATTTCGAGTTGAATTTAATTCGGATTCGGGTTGAAATTGAGGTTATCAAGTGTTAGTGTTTGTGTATGGATATGATTAATTTGATAAGTCTGTATTTTTTTAGACAACACTTAAAAATTTAAAGAGCTAAAATATGATTTAGTGTTTGTATTTGTGTATGGTAATGTCGATAAGTTTATTTTTTTAGACAAAATTTAAAAATTCAAAATTTTTAGATTAAAAATAATAATTTGTGTTTTATAGGCAAAAATTAAAAAGTTTGATATTTTCTATACTATATTTTAAAGTTAGTGTTTTTAAAACAATTTTTTTTAGTTTTCAGGTAAAAGATAATAATTCGTGTTTTGTAGACTAAAAAAATTAGTTTGATATTTTTATATACATACCCTTTTATTTAAAAACAAACTGTACTATTTTTTGTTTTTTTTAAATTGTGATTATTACGATTTGTTGTGATTTCGATTTTAATTAATATTAATATTTTTTTCAAATAAGAAAGAGATTAGCTTTATTCTTCACTAACTCTATTTTCATACGACATCATATCAATTATTCCATCATCGGTAGGGATGGCCAATCTGGGTTCGGGTTCCTCGGGTTCAGGTTTTTCGGGTTTTAAAAAAATGGACCCGAATTGAATCCGAATGTTTTCAGTCCGGGTTCGATTCGCATTATTCAGATTCAAAAGTATTGAACCCGAAATAACCCGAATTACATTTGGATATTTGGATTTTTGGGTTATTCGGGTTGTTCGGGTTATTCAGCTTAGGATTTTTCGGGTATTATACATAATTTTAGTATATTCGGTTTTAAAATTCTTTAGATAATTCGTTTTTTAATATAAAACAAAAATAAAAATATCAAATATAACATAATATATATATAGATATACTATTATTTTTAGTGTATATATAATTTTTAAACAATTTATTTTTTTTAAATTGGATTGTTTAGGTTTTTCGGTTCAACCCAAACCGGATCGATCCGAACCCGAATGGGTTCTAAAATTTGAACCATATAGATTCTTTGGATAATCCATATTCCAAACGATTCGGGTTGTTCGGATCGATCCGATTCGGATTGGTCCGGATCAACCGGATTGACCACCCTATCGGTATCGACTATTACTCTGACCTAGAACAACGGGTTGAACTATTTTTTTTAAAACATAATTCAATTTAAGATTTATATTGGCTAAAAAATTTCATGATAATGTACTAGATCATATAAATTAGTTTACAAGTTATACTTTTTTAAAAAAATTATTACAACACTAAAAATTAAAATTTTTATTTAAAAATAACTTATAAAAATATAAATCATAAAAAATTAAAATTAAAATTAAAAAATAACATGAATTTAAAAAATATTAATATTATTAATATTTGTATAATAATATTCAAAATATGACTAAAATTTAAAAAAAAAAAAATCAGCTCACCACTAAACGATTTAGATCAAAATGATTATGCAAAACGATAATTTATTTAACACCTCTACTTTTATGTATCAAAGATTAATTATAAATACAATATAAAAAATACTTTTAAACATGCCTTTACAAATTTTGTAATTATTCAATACATAAAAAAATAAAATGGATACATTACAAAAAGAATGTGATTTTTTTTCAAACTCCAAAGGTAATCTAATCGGATAAAATAATGATACAATCATACAAATATAAACTGTAATTGTATACTTTCTATAGTCTCGTAGTTGGATTCTAAACGTTTAACATAGCGTCCAGAATAATTGACATCGTCCATACTCGAAGAATATCAGATATACCTTCGTAGGGCTAAAACGCTTCAAAAATACCCTTCCCTAAAATAATTATTTAATCGAAAAAACTGGAGAAAGACAAATTTACCCTTAATTTTCGAACGTGAAAAAACACACGTTCACTAGTTCTTCGACGTGAAGAACTGTCAAACCGTGTCAAAAGTAAGAAAGAACAAGTGATTTCGAACTTGAGAGCGATCGATTCGAAATTGGCAAGAAGGAAATGGCTAGAATCAGCAGCTGCAGTAGCATCAGTGAAGAAGAGAGCACGAGTCAATCTTGAATGGTGCAATAACTGTAAGTAGATTGATTTCTAGGGTTTTGCAGGCTGTCGAGTCCCAAAATGATTTATTGATTTGAAATGGGTGTGAGTGTCAATGAGTCTGTTGAGTCTCAATGAGTCGATTGAGTCGCAAGAGTCGGTTGTCTCAGTGAGTCGGTTTGGGTCGCAATGGTCGGTTGAGCGTCGATTCTAGGGTTTTGCAAGCTGTCGAGTCCCAAAATGGTTTATTGATTTGAAATGGGTGTGGGTGTCAGTGAGTTGTTGAGTCTTAGTGAGTCGGTTGTCTCAGTGAGTCGATTTGGTTCGCAATGGTCGCTTGAGCGTCACAGGGAGTCTAAGGGTCGTTTGAGTCGGTTGTCTCAGTGAGTCGGTTTGGGTCGCAATGGTCGTTTGAGCGTCGCAGGGGGTCTAAGGGTCGTTTGAGTCGGTTGTCTCAGTGAGTCGGTTTGGGTCGCATGCGTTGGTTGAGTCTCATGGGTCGGTTGAGTCGCATGGGACGGTGTTCCCATCCGGTACTCTATAGTGGAGCACGCACTAATTTCCGGATTTAACTGCTATAGACCATATCCCAAAGGATGGGAGTCCAAAAGGGGTGATACATTCAGGCGGAAGAATTTCGGCCGTGGAAAGGTGACCCCCGCACAAATCATTGGAAAACTTGTGAAGACGGAGAATGCCAAGGACCGGAAGAGGTTGGAAACTTTGATGTTGTTGGCGCAAATTATGGCTCACAAGCCTTCATCAGACAACTCTATCAGCCATGATCTCATTGACATGGTTGATGACTTGGAATTTTGTGAACGCTTTTCATGGGGGCGTTACACATTCGAGAAGATTGTGGATATTTACTGTAAGCACGTTAGCGGGGAATCACCGAAACCAAAATGGTATTGTGGTGGTTTCATGATCTCATTAATGGTAAGTTGTATATATTATTCGAATAACTTGAATGTTTTCGTACTTTTTGCATTCTTATCATTTTGTTTTAATGTTGCAGTTACTTCCTTTCGAAACCATCGTTAGTTTGGGCGGAAAGGGATGGTATGTTGATGTTATGGATGCGGATCCATCATGCCCAAGAATGTGCAAGAAGATGGTTAAATCCAGTATTAACCTAAAGTATGTGGACGTGATAAGGCTGATAAGAGATTCTAAGGTAACAATTACACAAGGATCACAAGGAAAACAAGGGTCACAGAGGGTAATAATGGTTAACTTTTTTTTCCGAAGGGTATTTGTTGGGAGGACATCCGTGAGCAAGAACTGCTGATGCAAAAGCAGTTCTTGGTGATCAAAAGAAAGGGAAAGGGAAGGGGACTAAGAGGAAAAAGAGCGTGGGTGAAAAAAATGATAGAGATTGAAGATGATGAAGTTGATGCTGAAGGTAATGAATAAAGAGATGGTGATGCTGAAACTGATGCTGAAGCTGAAGCTGAAAGAGAAGGTGAGGATGAAGATGAAGCTGAAGGAAAAGAAGCTGCAATCCGTCTGACACTGGAGTAGAAATTAGTGAAGGAAATAAAGAAGTCGGAGAAAAGAATCATCAACACTGTCAGAGATCTTCCAAGAGATGTGAGGTTTCATTTGCCTAATACAAAAGCAGAGGGGGCAAATCCCAAAGGTGCTGAAAAAAGCAAAATCAAAATCTGCCGAGATAGATGTGAGCACCGCAAACCAATCTTCCGGAAGTGTTAGAGATGATGAATTCCTTCAATGTTCATATCCAGTGCCAAACGAAGAGCCGGTTGAGCCGGAGACTGAAAATGACTCTGGAGATGGCTTCGAAGAGGATTTGGCAAACATTTCGAGATTAATTGAAAATATTGCATCTGCTGCCACCATTCCTCTAACTGAATACATTTCCAGAGAGGTTACTGCAGTTGTTGCTCCTGATGAAGTTCCACCAAGTAAGTAATAAATAGTGAAAAAGTTCATTTGAGTCAATTTCCTTCGAGAGTCGGTATGGGTCCCAAGGGTCGCAAAAGATGCATAAGTCGCACGGTCGTATAAGTAGAAGGGTCGCATCTAATGAAGTAATTTTATCCAGATGATCCAGTGGTTATTGTCGATAAAGTCGCTGACGAGGAAACTACAATCGATCCAATCGAAGAGGGCGCCCCTAAGGAGGTTCCTTCCGAGGAAACTACAGTCGGTCCAATCGAAGAGGACATCCCTAAAGAGGTTCCTTTGAAGGAAACTACAGTTGGTTCAGTCAAATAGGGGCCCCCTAAAGAGGTTCCTTCCGAGGAACTTATAGTCGATCCTGTCCAAGAGGTCGCCTCTAAGGAGGTTCCTTCTGAGGAACCTACAGTCTGTCCTGTCAAAGAGGGCCCCTCTAAGGATAAGGAGGTTCCTTCCGATGATACTCTCGAAGAGGTCCCCTCTAAGGATAAGGAGGTTCCACCAAGTAAGTATGGTCTTTTGAGTCACAAAGGTCGCATTGGTCGTATGGGTCGAATGGGTCACAAAAGGTCGTATGGGTCTGCATAGGTCGCATGGGTCGCATTGGCCGCCATATGTTTAATGAAGTAAATTTTATACAGGTGTTGGA
>CM071861.1:7109772-7146054 GCA_036759665.1 Gynandropsis gynandra | reverse complement strand
GGCAGTCGCTTCTCCATCAAAGACTTGGGTGATCTCTCTTATTTTCTTGGAATTGAAGCCACACGGACTGCTTCGGGTTTGCGCCTCACTCAAAGAAAATACGTCAACGATATCCTTGAAAAAGCAAAATTTTCAGATGCCAAATCCAATTTGAGCCTCTCATCGTCGGATCGTCCGAATGATGGTGGAAAAATCTTCTCCAAATTGCATAGTACTGTAACTATGTTACTTTTAAGTCTACGAACCACATCTACGCTTAAGTTTCTCGCACATAAATCTCGAAAAAATATGCCAATACCTGAAAATTCAAGTATATTAGTTAGTTTATTTTACAATTAATATTTCTAAAATTTATAAAATAATCATGTTACCTCCAATTGCTTCGTGTGTATGTTTGTCCATCAATTCAGAGAAACATATGGGAAGTAGTCGTTGCATGAATACATGACAATCGTGACTTTTCATCCCTGATAACTTTCCTCCATGAATATCGACGCACCTTCCGATGTTATTTTTCCTTCAACCAATCCAACAATTTATATTTTTCCTCATTAGACAATCTGAATATCGGAACAGGCGCTTTACCATCCTCACTTATATGTAACTCCTTCCGTGAACAATACTCTGCGAGATCCTTCCGTGATTTAATGTTATCATTCGTTTTTCCTGTGACATTCATTACTGTATTGATGATATTATCGAAAAAATGTTTCTCTATGTGCATGACATCAAGATTGTGACGAAGCTTCAGATTTTTTCAATACGGAAGATTCCAAAATATGCTCTTCTTGTACCAATTATGGGTAATTCCATAACCATCAATTCTCGGATGATTGTTTCCTCCGCAATCTATACTCCTAGGAATACCCAAAGCGAGAAGTCGTTCATACAATATCTCTTCACCGGTCAAAATTGAAGGAGGAGGTTTCCGCACAACTATATTCCTTCTGAAATTCCTCTTGTTGCGTCGTAATGTATCATCAGAAGGAAGAAACCGGCGATGACAATCAAACCAACTCGTCTTTCGTCCATACTTCAACTAAAAAGCATTTGTTTCCTCCATGCAATATGGAAAAGCCAATCGACCATGCGTTGTCCACCCAAATAGCATACCATAAGCTGGAAAATCACTTATTGTCCACATTAGAGCACCTCGTAATATAAAATTTTGCCGTCTCGAAACATCATACGCTAGAACTCCTTTCCATAATTCATTCAATTCTTCAATTAATGGTTGAAGAAATATATCCAAACTTCTTTTCGAATGATTAGGCCCGAGAATCAATATTGTTAAGAACAAAAACTCACGCTTCATGCACATATCTGGTGGTAAATTATACGGTGTCATAATAACTGGCCACAACGAATAATTTCTCCCAGACATCCCGAATGGATTAAAACCATCAGTGCAAAGGCCTAAATAAACATTTCGACTCTCAGCTGCAAAATCAGGATATACCTTGTTAAAATGTTTCCACGCCTCACCATCTGAGGGATGACACATTTCTCCGTCAGGACTTGAATGCTCGGCATGCCATCTCATGTCGCTTGCAGTCTTCTCCGATTGATAAAACTCAGGAGAGCCCCAATGGGCAATCAACTGTCTCCAGACATCATCAGGGATCCAAGTGGGTTTGACATTCGTGTTCTCCCATTCTTTTCTCGTTTCGTATATAAGATTTTTCAATCTCTCTCCCGCATGCTTTTGAAACTCGTTTCGTATTCGATCTCGACGACGATGCCATTACAATTAGAAACGATAACAAGATATAAAGAGAAATATATGAGATTTGTGTGTGAGAAACGGGTAGAAGAGAAGGGATTAAATAGAAAATTTTAAGACCGATTCGGGACGAATTGCGGACTGGAATGAATATTTCCCGGCGAACCGTCCCTAAGTCGTCTGTAATTAGGGACAGAATCGGGACTAATATATTTTCCGTCGGGAAATTGTGGACTGCTGACTCTGCAGTCCGCAATTTCCCGACGGAAATGATTTGGGTCCCTATTCCGTCCCGAATTCCGGACGACTTAGGGACTGACCGACAGTCCCCAAATTTAGAGACGGATTTGGGACTGTTTTCTTAATCCGTCTTTAATTAGTCCCTAATCCGTCCCTAAATTTAGGGACGGATACTTCAGTCCGAAAATGCAGTCCCGAAATCCGAATTTTCTTGTAGTGATATGAGTATTATGAAGGTGTACAGAACGAAAGCGGGGATGGCTGTGGTGTTTATTCCTACAAATACTTAGAGGCCTCGGTAATGAAAGTACGTAATGATTTGCATTGCATTTGCGACGAAAATATTATTTCCATACTTGAGAAGATTGCGGCTGATGTATTTAGTAAATAAAAATGTATCCCTCCACCCTAAGATTAACTTGATATTTGGTACATTGTTATTTTTTAAATATTTGGTATATTTTAAATGTATCCCTCCACCCTGAGATTAACTTGAGATTAACATGGGTCACATGGTCGCATATAAGGATCAATATATGCGAAATCGACGAATTTACGGATTAACAATGATAAAATGTCAAAAAACAATCAAAACAATACATTTAAAACGTCAAACTAATTAATGCCAATTGAAGGTCGCATGGGTCGCATGGTAGGATATAAGGATCAATATATGCGAAATCCACGAATTTACGGATAAACAATGATAAAATGTCAAAAAAACAATCAAAATAATACATTTAAAACATCAAACTAATTAATGCGAATTGAGGGTCGCATTGGTCGCACGGTCACATATAAGGATCAATACATGCAAAATCGACGAACTTACGGATTTATAATGATAAAATGTAAAAAACCAATAAAAACAATACATTTACAACGTCAATCAATGGTTTAAACAGATTATGACTCATGTGTCCCTAGTTGAGTTGTGTATAACCAATGTTTGTGCTTCAAAAGCGATAGTAGTGTTTTAAGAACTCGTCGGATGAGTTTGACAAAATTTCAAAAAATACATTCAACATTGTTTTCAAATGTTGATATTATTTATATTATTGTCTATATTGATTCTAAATTGATATTGACATATTGATAATGGTATATTGATAATGGCATGGGTCGTATGGTCGCATATAAGGATCGATACATACGAAATCGACGAATTTACGGATTAACAATGATAAAATATCGGATGGGTTCTAATTTAATCTAATTGAGGGTCGCATTGGTCGCATTAGTCATATTTGTTCGCATGAGGTCATATTTGTTCGCATGAGATCGCATTGGTCGCATGAGTCATATTTGTTCGCATGAGGGCGCATGAGTCGGATGGGTTCTAATTTAATCCAATTGAGGGTCACATGGGTCGAATTATAATGAAGAATTTATCGAATTATAACGATGAAAGTCCCAAAAGGTTTAATCAAAATAATACAAATAATATAGTATTACAGAATTACTAACTAACAAACCTTTCTTTTTTTTATGAAATCGGCGTTGTCTCGGTTGTCACGTTCCAAACACTATCAGTGATGCTGGCTTTTTAAGATGGGGTTTGTAACGACGAAGAACACGGGGTTTTTGTCGACACAAATGGGTTTTGTATCGACAAAGAAGATGGGGTTTGTCTCGACAAAGATGGGGTTTGTCTCGACGAAGCAGACGGGGTTTGTCTCGATGAAGATGGGGTACTTCTCCGAGCCTCACCGGGTCCAGGATGACGATTCTCTTTAGGCCTCCCGCTTTGCCTTTTCTGAGCCAGCATATGAGGTAGAATTGTAAATTCAGTCACTGAAGGGGGAATGTCCCAATCCCTGCAATTAGGAACCAGATACACGGTTTCTTGGTAAGCCAAACGCCATATCTCCCGAAGGTAGTAGTTTGAACATTGATCTGGTATCTTGTGACCTTTACCAACCTTATGTGCTGTCGCAATTGCGTGACTGCATGGATACTTATCCACATTAAACATTTTGCATTCGCACGTTCTTTTTTGAAGACTCACTACAAATCTTCTACCCATCTCATTTCTCACCTCATACTCATCACTCAGACTGTTCAATTCAATAACATGATACTTGGATGTTTGTCCAAACCGTTCATGTAACGTTTTCTCAACGTAAGGTGTTAACTTTTGAGAATCATCACCGGTAGCTCCTTTCAACCTATACCTATTGAACCATTCCACTCTCTTTCCCAAACAAATATCTAAAAGCCCTAGGATCGTAAATTTTTTTGACTTCTTCAACGTTGAATTTATTGACTCGGTGCCATTAGTGATTAATAAGTTGTACCTTTCCCTCTTAAATTTGCATCTTGTCCACTTAACCGGATCAAGTTTGTCTTTCTTTAAATACTTTGCAACATTAGGATACATGCGCAAAGGTCAAAAAGGTCAAAAATGACCACAAAGGTCACAACAGTCACAAGGGTGGCAGGGGGTACAAGGGTGGTAGGGGTACAAAGGTCGCAGGGGTATGAGGGGCGCAGAGATACGAGGGTCACAGGGGTACGAGGTTCGCAGGGGGTACAAGGGTTGCAGGGGGTACAAGGGTCGCAAGGGTACTAGGGTCGCAGGGGTACCAGGGTCGTAGGGGTACCAGGGTCACAGGGGCACAAGGGTCGTAGTGGCACAAGGGTCGCAGGGGTCAAAGGGTGGTCAAAGGGTCGCAGGGGTCTAAGGGTCGCAAAAGGTACAAGGGTGGCAGAGGTGCAAGGGTACAAGGGTCACAAAGGTCACAAAAGTCTTTTTTGTACCTGCCTTCAAATCATTCCATAGCACTTCAAATTCGTTCTCCGTGTATGCTGCTGCACATTTGAAGAACATTTCCACCATAGTATCACCCTTTGAAGTCTTTATATGATGGCCTTTATTGACGTAGCTCTTTATATTTTGCGATATATGGCGCGCACAAAAACCACAATCAACTTCTTTATACACTTGTTTGACTGCTTTGATCAAACTATTATGGCGACCAGATATCACAACGACATCACGTCCTTCCAATATCACCTCTTTCAATCTTGATATAAACCACGTCCATGATGTCCTTCTCTCTGTCGACTATTCCCCATGCAAGAGGATATTGGTGATGTTCACCATCTTGCGCGGTCGCCACAATCAATTCTTGTCAGAAATGTCGCATCCACATCAACCACTTTACGCATGTATTTTCATCCCTTTATAGCCGCTCCGACAGCCATAAAAAGGTATTTGAAGCTTTTCCCATCAATGTGTACGGAAGATCTGCGACAAATCCGGGATTTCTTTGTATAAACATGTGCAACCACCCTAGAAGTCTCCTATAATGTTCAATGTCATCACCACGAATATCCTTTTGAGCATCGCATCTGCCTCTTAATGCCATCAAATATGATATATTGGCACCGTATTTTGCTTTTACACAAGCCATCAATTCTTTTGCTGGAGGTGTTTCATAATTTTCTGCATATTCCTCTTTCAAATAATCCTTAACCATTTGCGCTGTATCCTTTGTAGTTTCGGTCCGTTTAGATACAGGTGAACAGTTATGAATGGGATGGTGTGTTCTCACACTAAACCGTTTGGAATTCGGGATTGCTATCATGCGTAATTTCCATTTACAACCACTTCCGGCAAACTTGCATCGTACTTCCCACAACTTCGTATCAGATCTCAATGTTGTATATCTAAACAAAGCTTCGATTGAACCCTTCCTTAGAAATGCATGTACATCCTTCTTGCTATCAAACTCTTGCCCAATTTTAAGATCCAATCCATCTTCGAACTCGAATATATTATTTTCACTATTGTGAACTTGTACATCCTTCTTTCTATCAAACTCTTGCCCAATTTTAAGATCCAATCCATCTTCGAACTCGAATATATTATTTTCACTATTGTGAACTACCATTTCCGAGTTGTTCTCACAATCACCATACTTATGCTCTGTTGACACATCGAAATCAACTTTATTACTGCCACAAACAATACCATCAACTACCACATTCATGGCACATCCACCATCTTCTCTTAACCCGCTTGTATGTTCACTATCAGAATTATCCGAATCCAAAATATCTATTGTTTCCGGATTACTCTCAACTTTACTTTTGTTATCTGGACCTATAATAACACAATCATCATAATCTACAACACCTCGATCCTCACCTTCTTTAGTAATGCTTCCAAAAACAGGAATTAGAGGCTCAATTTCCCTCTCCATTTCGACTTCATAATTCCACATACAGTAGTGGTCGAATTCCTCTTATGCGATCGAACATATAACAAATAAGATGTTTGTCATTCATTATATATGTCGGCTTCCTATTTTCACAAATATTGGGCAAATAACTTAACTTCAACTTCGTTTTATTATTTCTCACCATCATCTCTGCGCATAACTCATTAATCAGTTGCTGGTATGTCAGACTAACCGGAGGACATAAGAAAAATACTCTCTGGTTTTCCTGAACTCTACCAACCCATTCAGATTCTCCATTTGGGTTTTTTCCCATTTACCATCATAAAAAAATAAATCGGTTTGATTTTCTTATCCACCGTATCCATTACACCTGTAACAAAAATATAAAAAGAGGGGTAAATTATGTGACCCACTGTGACCGTGCGACTCGATGAGACTCTATGACCCAGTGCAACCGTGCGATCCTTGTACCCCTGCGACTCTTTGACCCCTTTGTGACCCTTGTACCTCTGCGACCCTTATACCCCGTTGCGATCCTTGTACCCATGCGACCCTTGGACCCTGCGACCTTTCAACCCTTTGCGACCCCTTTCCCATGCGACCCTTGGACCCCTGCGACCCCTTTACCTCTGCGACCCTTGGACCCCTACGATCCTTGGACCCATGCGACACCTTTACCTCTGCGATCCTTGGACCCATGCGACCCTTTGAACCCTTTGCGACCCCTTTCCCATGTGACTCTTGGACCCATGCGACCTTTTGAACCCTTTGTGACCCCTTTCCCATCCGACCCTTGGACCCCTGCGACCTTTTGACCCTTTGCGACCCCTTTACCCTTGGACCCTTGCGATGACCTTTGATCTCTTTGACCCCTGGATGAGACTCTGTGACCCAGTGCAACCGTACGACTCTGTGACCCACTCTGTGACCTTTGACATTGCAATAAATATGACTCGTTTAGACTCGTTTTCAATAATTGCAATAAACACAAGAGAAACACGAAAAACTCACTATACATACTTAGTTTTCTGCGGAACGTGCTTAATTGCAAGCTTCTTTGTTGACAACAAACGATTTCAACCTATTGACAGCGAATCTGATGTCGATTTCAAGCTACTCTCGCCGAATCTGTTGTGGTGTGGGGGAACAGTAATTTTTGAGCCACATGAGATAGATAAATAGAGATACTCTAGAGGAGAGAGAAAAATTGTCGACAAGGGTAATATGAGATTATCAATATTTTAAGGGTAGATTTGAAGTTGAAACTTCTTTTTTTTCAGCGAAGGGTATTTTTGAAGCACTTTAACCCTACAAAGGTATTTTTGAAGTTCCCGTCCATACTTTCGATCAAAATAATTTCATTAATACAATCTGCAAATGAACACAATAAAAGCATAGAACGTTAGAGAATAAGCTAAATGACAATGTATATTAGAATGAGTTCTAAAAGATCACGACGAATACCAATTAGATATTTTCATCAAGCAATCCAATAATTATATTCAAAAACGAAACAAAATTAAAGTATTTGTTCAGATTAGATAGATCTTCACCAAGGCATAGTAAAATTGAAACTTAATTAAAATTCTAAAGAAACAATTTATAATCTCCATAATTTCTTACCATTGATTATTGCAAATGATTCTCTTATTTGGAATCTACATATTTATTTTAGATAGTAGTCGACAAAAATATAAATATATATTGAATTTTTTTTAAAAAAATTAAAAATATGTCATTGCATTGAATAGATTCACACCATCCAATACGATGACCATTTTATTTACTTAATATCAATAAAAATGTATTTGATTATATTGTTATCCAAAATAACTAAAAATATCAAATTTCAAACGAAATATAAACTCATCCATCGCAAATTAGTATTTTCCATCTTGAATTGGAGAAAGAAATAGAAGGGGAACCAAATATTTATAAGCGTACAATTCTAACTTTATAATAAACTCTAGAACACAAATCAGATGATCAAACATGGATCGGTAGGTTGAAAGAAAAATGGACGGTCTATATTAAAAAAACATTAAATTTATCAAGATAAATCTCAACCATAGGATCACATCCGCCTAACCAATCTAACGAAAAATATTTGGGCTAAAAAACAATCTATACGATAACTTTTTTTTTATGTCCACAAACCAACTAATACATAAAATGAAGAGATCCAAAAATTGTGACGGTTAATGTATTATTTTGATCTTTAAGTTTTTTTTATTGAGTCTTATGTTGAATAGGATAAAGTTGAACAAGTCAAAGATTAACAAATTGAAGAGTGTCATGAAAGATATTAAAAAAAACTACAAATATGTAGAATATCTTTCAACAAACATATCAAGAAAGAAGTGTAAGATTAAACCGAGAAATAAGAGTGTTTCAAATAACTTGTACGAGTGTTTTTTATACAAATCCTAGACGAATTATTTAGGGGTTTGTGGGAGAGTGATTTGGTGAGTCATTTTTGTAATTAAGAGTATAGTAAAAATAGTTTTATGCGGTCTCATACAGGATGTGTGGTATTTGGGCTTGGAATTTTAGTTTTAGATAGGTAGAGTCCTAGGGGTAGTCTAAGTGTATATTCAGGTATACCTGGAAACCGTTGGAATTAAACAAGAAGTCCTTTAGAGTTATGAGAACTCTACCAAACACCTTGTTCATCTACTCTTGCTTTTTCAATTGGTATTATAGTTAGAAACGAATCAAAGAAGTTAACATCACATATTTGTTTGAGATCCAATAAGGAGAGAGATGGAAGGTTCACGTGACTTATATTCATATTGCAACTCTGTTATGCTTAACTATCCAATTATGGATATTGGAAGGTTAAGATGACGGTTGATATGCACGGCATAGACAAATATGCATGGGGGCCGTGGAGTATGGATGGAATCCTCCAATGGTGATCAATGACAAATGAAACAAAAAAGAAAAACTGCTTGATCAATGGACATGGACAAATTCAAACAAATACAAGGGTGTGAATATACAAAATATTCTTAGGACACTTGAAACAATCCATGAAGGGACTCCAAGCTTAAAGAGAACAAGGTTGGATATCCTCTAACATTAATTTGAAAAAATTGAAATGAGAGAGAATGAAAACGTGAAAGGGTTTGGCGGAAGATCGAATGCCTTGGCCAACGAAGCACATGTTCTTGGTCAACCTTATAAAGACAAGAAAATTTTCAAGAAACTCTTTCGTTATTTACCTAAGAAGTTTTCGGCATAAAAAGCAGCTATGAACACGTCACTCAACACCGACACAATGAGTTTCAAAGAAATCGTAGAAATATTATCATCCTATGAAATGGAGTTACAGTTGGAATAAGGTTCAACTAACAAAGGATCTTCTCAAGGAATAGCACTTAAAGTAGTAGAAAACACAACGAAAATCGATAGAATTGCTAAAGAAATATCCTTATTAGCAAAGAAGTTTAACAAATTTTTGAAAAAATGACCAAGAGGATACCCCAAGGCATGCAAGCTATACCCAGAGAAAGAACAAAATCAAAAGTACAATTCCATGAGTGTAAAAGATATGGTCACATAAAGAGCGATTGTCCCAGTGTTCAAGAATGAGAAGCTACCTTAAAAAGTTGGAATACAATCAAATGCTTCAATTGTCAAGGTCTTGGGCACAAAAAGAACGAGTGTCATGATTTGAAAAAGACAAATATCTTTTCTTACTAAAAAAGGTTCGACGGAATCAGAGGAAGAACGTGAAAATTAAGACATGACCAGCTATGTAACATTATTTGGTGTAATTGCAAGTGATGATGAGCTCACCATGGGATAATTATATGAAAGAGAAGGATGTCACCGAGTCACAATTAAACGTTGTTACAAAACAACTAAAGGAAAAAAGAAGATGAAGTAAAACTAATCTCAAGTTAACTTGAAGAAACAAAGAAGAATTTGAAGATGTTATGAAATGGAACAAATAAGTTGGACTATCTTTTAACATTAGGAAAAATGGACTCAAACCATGTTGGATTTGGTTATAACAGACAAAGCTCGAGTAATCAAGGAAAATTTGTTTAAAGTGAAGAACATCCAATGACAGAAACAACGAAATACACCTCAAGCACATGTAGATATTAGACCTAAGTATCGACAAAGAGAGCAAAGAAGATTTTACTACTGGAGAAAAATGTCACATTCAAATCAACTGGTATCAAAGACAAACCCAAAGGAATTACTAGGGTTGGATGCCATGAAGGGCATTTAACAAAAGAACAATAAGGAGAGGATGAAATCAATATCGACTACAACATCATCTAGGTAAGTTTTATTTTTTGGTAAACACCTAAAGTTCGAAAAATATCGGTTAAAAGGATGAAAGATATACGACACTAAGAAAACCTACAATTAAAAAAATTTGGGTGAAGAAATCTGATCTTAATTGTAATGTTGCATTCACTTCAATACAAGATGAGCAAGATTATATGCGGTACTTTGATAGTGGTTGTTCGAGACACATGACATGTAATCTTAGCTTGTTATCCAATTTTAAAGAAGGTGCCAAAGGTGGAAGTATGACCTTTGGGGATGGACGCAAAGGGATAATGCAAGGAAAATGTGACTCTATAGTCGTTGGACAACTAGAGTTAACTAGTGTACATTTTGTACAGAGATTTCAAGTCAATCTAATAAGTATTAGTCAGTTGTATGATCAAGGTTTGCATGTTTTTTTTCTCACATGAGAAATGTGTTGTCACTAATGAAGATGGTAAGAATGTTCTTGTTGGGAAAAGAGCATCCAACAACTATTACATTTGGGTTTGAAGAAGTAAAGTGCTATCGTGTTACACAAGGTCCTATTCATCTTTGGCATCAATGATTAGGACATGTTAACTATCAAACTATTGTTAAATTATCTAATTCAGAGTTGATTCGAGGTTTGCACAAAATGACAAAGATAAAAAAATGTTTGCAAACCATGTCAACAAGGCAAACAAGTTCGAATTAATCACAAGAAGATATCGCAAATCAAGACTACCCATATACTTGAATTAATTCACATGAATTTGATGGGACCTATGCAAAACTGAAAGCATTAGTAAAGAAAGGTATGTTTTTGTATGTGTTGATGAATTTTCAATATACACATGGGTTAGATTTTTGCGAGAAAAAGGTGAAACTTTTGATGTCTTCCATTATTTGTGCTTAAATTTGATGAATACACAAAGAAATATAAAAAACATTTGGAGTGATCATGGTCTTGAAGTTGAGAATGAGTCATTTGAAAACTTGTGTAATAAACTTAGGTATTTCACATGAATATTCTGCTCCAAAAACCCTATAACAAGACGAAATTTTGGAAAGGAAAAATCAAACTTAACAGGGAACGACTAAGGCAATGTTGCACGATAAGAACGTTGCACCTCGATTATGGGCAGAAGTTATAAACACTGCTTGTCATATGACCAACAGAGTTTATACTTGAACAGGTACTGAGAAAACACCTTATGAAATATGGAAAGGAAATACATCAAACAATAATTATTTCCATGTGTTTGGATGTACGTGTTACATACTCAATGATGGTGAGGATCTTGGTAAAGATTTGTACCTCATATACAAAACGAGATGTCAAACATACCCATCAAAGCCGAAGGTCCACATGAGGAACAAACTAACAACCAAGAAATAAAACATACTAGAGAGAGCTCGACAAGTGATGATGGTCAAAAAGAGGAAATAATTCAGTTCAAGTACACATAAAACATTTCATAGCAGATGTCATTGGAAATGCTCATGAGACAAGAAGAATGAGAAACAAATTACGTATTAACTACAATGATTTGGTGAGATTTGTTTGCTTTACATCTCAACATGAACCAAAAAAATGTTAAAGAGGCATTGGATGTTGAGTTTTGGATTAAGGTCGTGCATGAGAAATTATAACAATTTGAATGTAATGATGTTTGGTATCTAGTTCCTAGACCTATTGAAACCAATGTAATCGCAACCAAATGGATCTTTAAAAACAAAACTAACGAAGATGGTCATATTACTAGAAATAAAGCACGACTTATAACTCAGAGATACACACAAGTTGAAGGGATAGATTTTGATGATACCTTCGCACAAGTTGCAAGGCTAGGATCTATGTGGTTGCTACTTAGGGTTTCTTGTGTTTTTGGTTTTAGGTAATATCAAATGGATGTGAAGAGCGCATTCTAAGATTGGACCCTCAAAGAAAAAGAGAAAGGTAAAAACTTCTCTCATTTCTCCTAAATCTGCTGCTACTGCAGAACCATAGCAGATGTTAGAAACGATTCTAGAAGAAGAACCATATGTTACTATTCCACAAAATGCCACGATTAATGTGGTCATATCTGAGGGTAATATCTATTCCAACGATAGAGGAGACTATTCTTCCATGCGAAATGATTCAATAAGAATAACTTCCTAATCAAACCGATGAAGGTGTCGAAGAAGTTAAGGAAGTTCTGTTGCAAGAAAAGACCTAGAAGAAGAGACCTGCCAAGATAAAGAGAAAGGATGCTAAGGGTTCTAACAGAATGACATCAAAGAAAATAACTGCTAAAATGTTCGACGAATATTAAAATCATGGATGGCTATTCATTCAAGTTTTTTACTTCGTTGAGTGAACAAGAGGTTTTTAGCGAGCGAGGAGTAAATGTCAGCCACTTCAAAGAAATTGGTTTGTGGAGGCTGTTGCATGAAAGAGGAATGTTAGGAACAATTCCCATGTGTGTCACTAAAGCAAAGAACTGATATATGAATTCTATGGAAATTTGTCCCTCGATATAGAGTTGAAAGACAACTCCATGTATCACAGGGTCTATCTTAGGGGGAGGGTGTTTGAGTTTTCATCTTCAGATTTCAAGAGGTTTCTAGGAATTCCGGATCCACCCGTTACACGAGAAAATGAACTAGAAATAGATGTGGATTTGAACCTAGTTGCTCGTGTCCTTACTGGAAAAGGAGAAGCTCTGTGGTCTGAAAAGATTGGTCCTTCTAAAATGATGTAGGATTGTGCATTATTGAACAAAATCTATTACTCAAACTGGATTTCTACCAAGAAGACAGACATGCTTAAGATAGATAGTGATGTGATGCTCTATTGTGTAAAAGAAAGAATATCAATTAATGTTGGAAAAGTGATCTTTGAGCAGATTTTGATACAAGCTTTCTCTAGTGGTACTAGATTTATTATGCATTTTCCATGTCTCATTCAAGGTCTCCTGATGCGATTCAAAGTATTACGTGTATAGTATTCTAGTTGTCGATCCCACAGGGACTACACAACACAACCTAAACTCAAACTACGAATAAAACTTGCAAGTGAACGGAATATGAGTTTTGAGAATGAAATACTAAAAACAAATAAACTAACGAGTTCTTAACAGTGAGACAAATGTTATAGGAATCTTGTTTAACCATAAGACTACCAAAACCATCAATCAACCTAACTAATCATGGAATCTCAATTAAGTTATCTAAGGCAGACGATCCAAATATGATATCTACCCTCTCTCAAGGCATAGACACGTGATCTAGTCAAGTTATCCCCTACTTTCGTGGCTGACACCTTAATCTAAACCCATAAGTTCTGTGATTCATCTGTTTTACCCTCAACCGTTGCTACCCTACTTTCGTGGCCTAATCTCGATTTTCTAAGCCCGATTATCCGGAATTAGAATTCTCCTCTCGTTCCTTCTCCTAAATTCCTAAAACATGCATCTACTCGGCCTTCGTAAACACAATTCAATCAAGCACTCAAACAAAGAATAGATAAACGAAAACGGAAAATTGCATTCAAAGATAAATCAAAGTGGTTTTGGGATAGCCATGGGCTAATCCCTTCTCCTAGAACAAAACGACTACTGCTCATGCGTTCAAAAGAAAACAACATAATCGAAGTAGAAAATCTAAAGAACATAAAAACCAAACGAAACCGAAATCCTAAATTGATCTCCAATTCCCTTTGAATGTCTCCTGCACAAGAACTCATGAACAACTCCTCTCTCTACTCTCTCTCTACAACTCTCCCTCTCTAACGTGTGTGTTATTCTTCCAAAACTTGAGTGAACGAATCCTTAGCTCTCTTTCTTCTCTTTCATCTTTTCTTTCTTTCCTTTTCTCCCATTTTTCCTCTTTGGCCGTTCACTTCCTTTTCTCCTCGTTGCAGCAACTGCAATTTTACTTTTACCTGTGTTTTCCATTTTTCTTTGCATTAGTTTCTATTCTTGAGTAAGTGGGCATGTTTCCTTTCTATTTTCCAGCCATATAACTCTCATTCATCTTCTCTAACAATGTTTCCTTTTTTGTTGGTAACTAACCATTTTCTTTTCCTCTTTGGCCAAGTTTCCTTTTCTTGTTTTTGCTGGTGACGGACGCAACCCGTGCCGGCTAAAGTGTGTGCCCCACGCGGGTTCCCTTGCTGGTGTTGGATCCGCTCGGGCTGATACACAGCCCGAGCTGTGCTGTGGTCGTTGGAAGCTCACGTGGGCTAAGTGAGTGCCCCGCGCGGGCTCACTTGGAGGGGCTGCATCCGTGCGTGTTGAAGGCTTGCCTGACCCGTGCTCTATCTGCTGGACCAAGTGCCCCGCACGGGCTTAGAAGTGCCCCACATGGGCTGAGGAGTGCCTCGCACGAGCTGATGTTTATCATAAAGACTCGTGCGTGCTGAGGACCTCCTCGAGCCATACTGAGTTTGCTAGAGGTTGTAGCCCGCGCGGGCTAGGTGAATGCCCCGCGTGGTCTGTGTTAGTCCTCGCCGATACTCGTCCCGTTTGCTCCGTTATGATCCTCGATGTTAGTACTTTGTTCTGTGTACGTCCTTTAGCTCCAAAGTGAGCCAAATACGCATTAAAACCTATAAGAATACAAAAATACGAAAACGAGTAAAATAGATACAAAATCATATGTAAACATCACATCTATATCGTAAATATCTCTAAAATCATGCAAGAAATACGTATGAAAATGAAACAATCAAAATCCCCCAGACTTGAATGTTTGCTTGTCCCTAAGTAAACGTAAACGTAGAACACTTACGGTATACAAAAATCGAAAATTCCCCTGTCTCCTAGAAATACCGCTGAAGCGAACCTAACCGATCAACTAGCAAGTCGAGAGAAAATTCGGCCTAATTAAATTTTTAGTCTTCATCCTAGGTTCACCAAGGCTACCTATGAGAAATTAAATCGAAGTCAAACTAAACAAGCCGCCATAACCCTCTCCACTGATAACGTCTATTTTGTTCTAGTATTTTTCATATATTTTCATAGTTAGTTTCATCATTCATTTGATTTTACCAAGCATTAAGCATCATTATCATCCCGTTTCCAGTCATTTTGGAGCTAAGGGACATGCCAAGACAAAGTGCAAACATCGAGGATCATCACGGGATAAACGGGACGAGAATCGGCATGGAAAAGCCACTACCCGTGCGGGTACTTCCCTAGCCCGAGCGGGCAAAAGTTACGGCGATTTTGTCCAGCAATTTTTGCACGATTCGGGCAAGAAAAACCACGATCGGGGCCTCAGCCCAAGCGGGTACAAGCCATGCCCGAGCGGGCAGCATGCCAGCCCGAGCGGACACCCCTTTTTCATTGCGTTTTTGTGCGATCGTCTGCGCCGTACCCGAGCAGGTCATTTTCCTTGCCCGAGCGGGTCACGGCCGTCACCTGCAACTTCAAATAAGTTAATTTGACTTAAAACAAGGGGAAGTTCGTGGGGGACTTATACAATAAGGAAAACACCTTTAGAGAAGAGGAATAAAGTCATATTTCGCAGGAGNAAGAGGAATAAAGTCATATTTCGCTGGAGGAAGTAATAGAAACATTGCCAACTTAATCAAGATTTGGAAAACTCAAGAAAAGGCAACAAAGTGAGGTGGCTGCTGTAACGGAGGAAAGGGAGCTTCAGAGGGACGAATTCAGAGAGAAAATTTGGAGAGAAGAGAGAGCACAGGAGAGGGAGAAGGAGAACCGAACGCACACACAAGGGCAAGGACGGAGCGACGAGGCCGGAACGCAGAGGAGCTGTTGAAGACGTCGGTAATTGAATAGGGAGGAATCTCATTAGTTATCAATATTGAATATAGTTATCTTTTGTGTTTTATTTTCTGAGTTCATGTCCGAGTAGGTCCATAGCCATATGTTAGAGAGCTTGGCCGATATGTAGCGAAGTCTTGTTCTTAATGCTTAGTGGTTCTTAATGCTTTTGTTCTTGAACGCCACTTGAATGAATGATTTTGGTATTTTATCTTTTTCAGATTGATTGGTTGTTCTTAATGCTTTCATTCTTGTACGCCACTTGAATGAATGATCGTAGAAGTTTAATGAATCTACGCCAGGGGATTAGACTTTGGAACTTAGCCATGATTTAGGATTAAATCGGTTTAGAATCTACGCCAGGTCGATCGATTGAATCTAGGAATTAGGATAGCGGTCTTAATGCGTCTAGTAGGTGAGATACACAATTGGGAGATTGGTATACGCATTCTAGATAGTGGACAAGTCTATGCCAGTCAGTTCCTATATTAGAGCTT
The DNA here is from genome assembly GCA_036759665.1 of Gynandropsis gynandra. NCBI lineage: Eukaryota > Viridiplantae > Streptophyta > Magnoliopsida > Brassicales > Cleomaceae > Gynandropsis > Gynandropsis gynandra. The sequence goes on along the minus strand of CM071861.1, from coordinate 7,129,361 downwards.
GAATTCCCTGAACTCGTGATAATATCTGAGACCATGATCTAGTTAGAACTTCGTTGCGTCATCATGCATCTCTCAAAACATGTGGTGTCTAGTCTATTGAGTTTAATCCGTTAGTTAGTTAGTTAGTTAGTTAGTTAGATAGTTTATCTTCATTCGCATTCCATTCACCTATTGATTTTACACATTCTATTCATTAGTTACTAGCTTTAGAGTTGCATCGATTCCTTGTGTTCGACCCTGGTACTATACGATCCGTATTCTTGCGGAAGCGTTAGTCTAGATAATTATTACTTGAGATTAACCACATCATCTACCAAACGGAGACTTCAGACAAATGCTAAACGTAGAACAATTGAGGATACTTGTTTCTTTTTTGAGCTTCTTTCTTTCTTTGTTCTTTTTTTCTTCTTCTTTTCTTTTGTTTTTTTCTTTCTTCTTATTTTTATGTCCCTTTTTTTATATTATGCAGACACACTAGGTTTCTAGGACGTTGGATTTGAAGGGATCCAGTCTCTACTTAAACCCGGACTACCGATGACGGTATACTCATGCATCTCGTTCAAGAGTGCAGCAGAGTAGGCGGCATTTTTATTGTGACAATGCCTTTAGGACGTAGAAAGATGATCGCCAACCCACCACTTGACCCGAACCATCGAAAAAGTTTCAAGGTCGATGCACTCATATCAATTTTAGATCATGCTTTTAGGCATTATTTCTATCGACAGCGGAGTGTTAGTGTGCGCTCTTTATTCTGCAAAACAAGCTCGATTTCATAGGATCTATTAATCCTCATCAAAAGAAGTAAAGCATCGCCTATACGAAGTATGACCATCTGGATAGAGAGAATAAACAATAAACTAGCATAGCGACCTCGTCTAAACCTCCCACAAGCAACACTAGGATTCCCAAAGAATTATGACCTATTGTCTTTCAGCCGACTAATAAACTCTAACTCTTAGGAAAAATCTAGCTTAAACATGCAAAATCTCACGGAAAAGACCAACTTCTTAAGTATCCAAGGTTTAGGGTTCATCTCAAAATGTGGCATCGGACAAGTGCTTGGGACGACTCTGACTCACGAAAGCAAAAACAAACTAAAAACTACGAAATCAAAGAGAAAATAAAAGAAAATGAAACGAAGTCACCTGACAAACGTGAGCTGCTCTACCAGACTTGAATTGAATGACGTCCTCGACGTGAAGCTCTGATGGAGGGTAAGAGAAGTGAAATCACGTTTGTGGTGGTATTTTTTTGTGTTTTTTTGTTTTTTATGTTTTTTGGGGTTTTTTAAATTATGCGAGTCTTAAATTAAACTAAGAAAATAGAAACAAATAGTTGTGTTGCCTCCCAGAAAGCGCTTACTTAACATCTTTAAGCTTTGACATCTCCAGTCCTCATGCGTACACGATGGGTGGATCGAAAAGGGAAATAGAGTTTCCACTTTCGATCGGTTGAGCGGCTTGGTAGAGCTTTAGTTGCTGCCCATTACCTTTGAACGTTCCGCTCGAATCGCTTAATAGTTCCACTTCTCCATGTGTGAAGACTTCTCGTACCTGAAAAGGACTAGACCAACGGGACGGTAGTGTGCCCGAGAAAAGCTTAGCACTAGAATTGAAAAATAGAACTAAATCACCTAGTTGGAAGTCATGAGGTAGGATCTTTTTGTCGTGCCATCCCTTAGTCACTGTTTCTTTCTTTGGCACGTCATGCACGGGATTCACTCGTTCGCTGCCCGAGGCTGGATAAATGATATATGCATCGAAAAGTTTTATTTCTTTTTCCATTACCTCTTGCAAGTGCGGGTGCAACCTCTTTTGAGTTTCGGTGGAAGGTTCGTGGATGTCTTCCGTAGAATTTCAGTGTGTAAATATTGAAGAGTTGACCCTCCTATGCTTCTTTATGCGAGTGGGTTGTTTCCTCATCTCATCTGCACTCAAGTTAGCATTCATAAGATCAGGATATGTTTTATCGCATTCAACGTACTCATACCGAAAAGAAGACGGAGGAGGGTCGGGCTCATGTTCGGGCGCCTTCTCTACTATGAAATTAGTGTGTATTTCGTGTGGTATCTCCTCACATGAGGTGTCTCCTAGTGCTTCAATAGCACTCATAAATTTCATGTACAGCTCGGCTCCTTCGTCGGTAAATCTTGCATCTTCACAAACTCGTGTTAAGTATCGCACAAGAGGATCAAAAACACTTACTTGATCAAGCGTGTCTTTCGCTAACTTGTCCAGCGAATCAACTCTAAAGCAAGACTCCTTGAATGAGGGCCCGTACATGGAGCTGGACAAGTTGAAGTCCATCGTCTCATCTCTCACACGTAAAGAAATCTTTCCTTGTTATACGTCTATCATGGCACCTGTAGTAGCTAATAACGGTCTACCAAGAATAATAGGTACCCTAGCATCTTCCTTTATGTCAAGTACAACAAAATCAGCGGAAATGAAAAGATTACCTACCTTGGTGGGAACGTTTTCAACAATTCCCACCGGATATCTTACCGAACAATCCGCGAGGCGTAAGGATATCTTTGTAGGTTTGAGATCGACGAAGTTCATCCGCTTGAAGACCGAGTGTGGCATGATGCTCACGCTTGCTCCTAAATCATACAAAGCATTTTCGATGTCAGTATTACCTATTGTGCATGGAATGGAGAAGCTTTTGGGGTCCTTTCACTTTGGTGGCAGCGTGTTTGAAGAATGGCGTTGCATTCCTCGGTAAGTGCTACCGTATCACTCTCTTCGATAAGCTTATCCTTGGAAAGAACCTCCTTAAGTAGTTTGGCGTGATTAGGCATTCTTTGGAGGGCTTCCACGAATGGGATGTTGATGTCAAGCTTCTTGAGGCCCTCTATAAATGTTCCCACTCATTCTTCATTCTTGCTGCTCACCAACCGTTGAAGAAACGTTATAGGAGGTTTGTACGCTAGTGGAGCAACATATGGTTTGTCCAAATCTGGTTCAACTCCTTCCATAATCGCGGTGGTACTTTTTCCTTTTTTCATGGCCATTCCAGCCACTTGCTCTTGCTCTTTGGAGGGTGAATGCTCAATCACATCACTGTTGCACACGGTAATAGCATTACACGTACTCTCTCGGGGTTTAAGTCGGGTTTACCGAAAAGCTGTCCGGGATTCCGAGAGGACGAGGCAGCTTGCTGTGCTACAGAGTTTTCTAACATCTTCACATGTGTGCTCAAGGATTCCATATGAGTTTTGAGCTCGCTAATCGTTGTCCCCACATCCGCATTGAATTTGGCTTAAGTCGATTGTTGCTACCTTTTCTCTTTGATAAATTCGAGCATTACCGCCTCAAGGTTCGACGAAGGGGCTTGAGGAGGTTGAGGAGCTTGTGGAACTTGCTGAGCATGCTGAAATTGCTGGTTATATTGCTGGTACGGATGTTGTGGTTGCTGAAATTCCGAATACTTCACCGGTTGTGTCGTTCGATACGAAAGGTTCGGTTGGTTCCTCCAATTCGGGTTGTAGGTGTGTTAGTCCTCGCCGATACTCGTCCCGTTTACCCTGTTATGATCCTCGATATTAGTACTTTGTTTCGTCTATGTCTTTTAGCTCCAAAATGAACCAAATACGCATTAAAACCTATAAGAACACGAAAACACGAAAACAAGTAAAACAAATACAAAATCATACGTAAACATTGCATCTATATCGTAAACATCTCTAAAATCGTGCAAAAAATACGTATAAAAATGAAACAATCATCTCCTTCGACAACAATTTGAAAGCATAGTTAGGTCTGATGAACCCAAGGAAAGGATTCCACCTTGGATTACCTATGAGCAGAGATATGGTGATAAAAAGGCTACGCAGGGTGCGACACATTTCAATTCAGATGATAGTGTGTCAGTCTCTTTTCATAAATTCGAGAACAAGATCACTAACTTGATTGCAGAACAACAAATGATCTTGAAGTATGTCAAGTTGCTGATACAAACATCGAACAATATTGTTTTTTGATCCTTTCCTATTTTATTTATTTGGATATCTAAGTTGTGAGTCTAATTGTTTTGGATCTTATACTCACATACACAATGGTAGATGGTTCTAGACGACACATTAAAATTGTTGCAGGCATACCTGAAGACTAATGAAAGATGCAGCTTGGACCAATAATGGAAATCATGGATGATTGTTTTTGTTGACATAGATTGTTGTTTTGTGGACCAGATTAACTCGATGTTTGATGACTATTATGGATTAATGTTTTGATATTAATCGTGATTGGTTGTTATGATGTGTTTGCTTAAGTATAAGATAAAAAAAGGAGATTGTTAATGTATTATTTTGATCTTAAGTTTTTTTTGTCGAGTCTTATGTTAAATATGTCAAAGTTGAACACGTCAAAAATTAATTAGTTGGAGAGTCTCATGAAGATTATCAAAGAAGCTATAAATATGGAGAATATATCTCAACAAACACATAAAAAAACCTATATAAAAAGAACTAATATCATAGACAAAATTTATCTTCTCCATCAGCAAAGATTGAGCAAAAAGTTTTCAAGAGAGAAATGTGAGTTTAAACCGAAAAACAAGAGTGTTTTAAATAACTTGTACGAATGTTTTTTGCACAAATCTTAGACGTCTTGTTTAAAGATTTATAGGAGAGTTATTATGTAATCTAAGACTATTGTAAAAATAGTTTTAAGCGGTTATATATTTAAATTGAAGACGGATAGAATTTTAGATATAACTGAAAATCTATTTTAATTAAATAAAAAGTTATTTAAAGTTGTGAAAATTTTATCAAACGCTTTGTTCCTCCACTCTCTAAACTATTGTTATTCACACAAACTGATTTAGATTAGATTTTCTTTCAGATTAGAGATTTTTCCAAAGATTAAAAATGAAAAATTTTGAAAGAAAAAAAAAGAAGATAAAGGGTCGGTCAGACGTCTCCATAGAGGGACAATGAGAAAAAGCAACCCATGCGTCGATCCAACGCACCGTCCCGTTTTTATTTCACCATTTTTTTTAATTGTTATCACTAAACTTATTCATTCATTCATTTATTTTGTTTATTTATTTGTTTGTTTCTCTTGATCTCCCATCACATGCGTTGTCAACACTTCAAATCTTCAGTCTCTCTTCCTCTCCCCCTCTCTCCTCATCCTCTCTTTGATCTCTCTTCGATCCAGCCATGTCTTTCAGAGGTTTCAGTCGGGTAATCTCTCTCTCTCCCTCGCCCACACACACAAAGATTCAAGAGACTAATAAGTCTGAAAGATTTGTGTTTGTAGCCAAATGCGACTTCAGGAATGGGAGTATCAGAACAAAGCAAAAACACGTATATGGAGCTGCAGAGGAAAAAGGGTCATCGCTTCATAGTCTTCAAGATCGACGAGAACAAGAAAGAAGTGGTAGTGGAGAAGACTGGTGGAACTACTGAGAGCTTCGACGATTTTATCGCGTCTTTGCCTGAGAATGATTGTAGATACGCCGTCTATGACTTTGATTTCGTCACCCCTGAGAATTGCCAGAAGAGCAAGATCTTCTTCATCGCATGGTTTGTTCTCTCTGCTCCTTTAATGTCTGACTTAATATGTTTGCAACCTTATTTAGAGCCCTTAGAATCTAAAACAATGCATTTGATTCATAATAAAGTTTGATTTACGTTTCTTTAACTACAAAATGCGATATATTTTTATATATTATTTTCCTGAATAAAACTTACGGTGCATCCTTCCCACCCAAGAAACTGTGTAAACCGTTTCGGCAATATCTGCAATTATCTTGCAATAATGCAGCTTTCAGATTATGCTTTTCTGCAATTTTCTGGTTTTTATAGAATGATACATTGATATTCTATGAATATGTGAAATCTGGAAGAGTAATTTTAGCAAAAGACTCCTTGTATACGCGGACGGGGATCACACATTGTTGCGCATTGAACAAAGGGCATAATCGGAATTATGAAGTAGAGGAACTTGAAATGCTAGGCTTTGGTTGTGGTTAACAATGTTGATGATGTTCCAACTTATTTGGAACTGATTGTATGCTTGTTCTCTTTTAAAGGTCGCCATCAACTTCAAGAATCCGAGCCAAAATGGTGTACGCGACGTCGAAAGACAAATTCAGAAGAGAACTACAAGGTATCCACTACGAGATTCAGGCCACTGACCCTTCAGAGGTCGATCTCGAAGCTCTCCGTGAACGAGCAAACTGATTATCATTAGTCCCCGTTTCTCGCTATGTCGAGTGCGATAATGCTTGCCCCGAGAAGTCTAATAAGGCATTTCAAGGTGAAGGTGAAGACTACTGTAATTTTTTTGGGACGTACTGTTCAGTTCTTAAATGGTTAATTTCTAATAGTGCGAAGACTATTATTGTAATTTGGTAAAATCCCTTGATCTCTTTATTGATATGATATTGAAATATATACATCATGAGATCCTTAGAATATGAAAAGTAGGTAATATAATAAAATACAATAATAAGTAAATACATATATGCCCCGCCGTCGAAGCGGGAGTGGGTCGAACACTGAGGCTGGAATGGAACTCCGAGAATAGTGAAGAGGGCAATCCCTTGGTGAAGATGTCTGCAAATTGGTGATTGGATGGGACGTGTAGTACTCGTAGAGAGCCAAGGGTGACCTTCTCGCGAACAAAGTGAATGTCAATCTCTATGTGTTTAGTGTGCTGATGCTGGACGGGATTGGAGGACATGTACACCGCAGAGACGTTGTCACAGTATACCAAGGTCGCGCGGGGTAGCAGGCAGTGCAGTTCTTGGAGAAGGTTGTGAAGCCAGCATGTCTCGGCCACATCATTAGCTACCGTTCTGTATTCGTCTTCTGCGCTTGATCGGGAAACTGTGGGTTATTGTTTAGACGACCAAGAAACCAAGTTGTCGCCAAGGAATACGTAATAACCTGATGTAGAGCGACGCATATCCAGGCAGCCTGCCTAGTTGGCACCGGAGTAAGCCGTGAGACCTACGGTAGTGGACGGTCGAAGTTGAAGGCTATAGTGTAATGTACCTTTGATGTACCGAAGGACTCTCTTCATGGCGTTGAGATGACTGTCGCGGGGATCAACCGCGTATTGGATATCGGGGCGTGTGAACATCAGGTATTGTAAGGCGCCCACTATGCTGCGGTAAGAACTTGGATCCTGCACTGGAGAGCCCTCGGTTGCCGATAGCTTTGGCTTGGTGTCAACGGGGGTTGTGGAACCCGAGGTGAGAAATGCAAAAGCGGGTGCGGATGGCCGAGCGCATGAGACCGTGGGGGATAGGGAATAGAGGGGCCCGGAGCTGTCACATTGGAGTAGAGTCGTTTTGGTGACCTTGTCCTTCACAGAAAACCCAAAAGCGTCAAATTCAATTGAACAATTATTATTACGAGTAAATTGTCTTATCGAAATTAGGTTTTTGATAATGGACAGGAAAACAAGGACGTTGGTGAGATCAAATCTACGGATGGGTGTGGGTATGGTCGTTTGGCCAATAGTGGTTACGGGAATAGAAGATCAATCACCTACATAGACACGCGGTTTAATGCTCGAATTGAAAGTAGTCTCGAGTATACCTGGTTGCAATGTAAGATGGGCGGTGGCTCCGGTGTCCATGTACCACGACCCGTCGGCTGAGTTAGTGACGTTCATGGCATTAAACGCTTGGATTAGGTCTGACGGGGAAGCGGCCGCTGTGTTGACAGCCCGAGGCAGCCCGTCCATGCGGTGGACGGTGGGATCGACGACCATGGTCTGCGCCATAAGGGTTACGTGTTGCGGCATGGCAGATGGCATCGCTGAGGGACCCATGCTTTGGTGTTGCTGTTGCACCGGTGGTGTAGGGTACCACTGCGGGTAAGGGTTCCAGCCATAGCCGGAGAACTTGTGGGCATAAGGTGGAGTCTAAGGCGGCGGCGACGACTGGAATTGGTATTGTTGCGGCGGTGGTTGGAGTACCAGCCGTTAGAGTTGTTGTTACGACCGCGATGTCCCCTGTGTGAGCGACCGTGTGAGCGTCTGTGTTGGTGCTGATAGGGCGGCGGCGAATCTCCCCGGGCGTAGTCAGCCCGCGCGGGTGGGAGATGTTGCTACGAATCTGCCTGCGCGGAGTCAGCCCGCACGGGTGGGTGATGTTGCTGCCAATCCGCCCGCGCGTACAGGGCAGTCAGGGTAGATCCATGGTCGTGATGAGAACGATCCAGGCGGGCGACGATTTTGCGCGAGAGGTTGCTTCTCTAGTAGCAGCATCGATCGAGCATCTTCAAACGTCAGGAATGGTTTTTGGTGTTGGACGACGTTAACGATATTATCGAACTTTTCGTTCAACCCATTGAGCGTATGCATGACGAGGGATCGTTCATTCACCGGCACCTCTAGGTTGGCAAGGAGATATCTTTTGGCACTAGGCATGAATTGATAGATTGCCAATGGTGATAGTGCGTAATTCATTGTCGAGTTGTATCGTTCGTGCCTCATTGTTGTCACGAAAAAGGCGTTCAAGTCGTAGCCCCGTCTCGCGAGCCGTAGACTTTGTTTTGAGGATATCTTGGAGGAGGGACTTTGAGATCGTCCCATAGATCCAGATTTTCACGAGGTCGTCAATACGTTTCCATTCATCGGATGGAGGAGCGGTCGGAGCCGTCAATATGGCTCAAAACGCCGAAACTCTCACAATGGGTTTCAAATACATCGCGTCATGAGTCGTAGTTCAATTCTTCCATGTCTAGGGTAATGGGGATATGGGATCGAATGTTGGTGATCCCGGATGGCTTCTCGGATGCGGCGGCCATGGTGAGACACGAAGAGGACGACGGCTGCGACAAAGGAGAGAACAAAAATGAACGAGATAACGGGTGAGCCGGCGGCCGAAGGGGCGGAAGCGTCCGAAGCGAAAGGTTTTGGCCGAAGAGGAGCCGGCGGCGGTGGGCAAAAAAAAAAGAGAAAAAGATTAGGGTTGCTCTAATACCATGTAATTTGGTAAAATCCCTTGATCTCTTGAATTATATGATATTGAAATATATACATCATGAGATCCTTAGAATATGGAAAGTAGGTAATATAATAAAATACAATAATAAGTAAATATATATATGCTAATAATTGTGTGAGAGTGTGTTTTTTAAAGATTTTGATGAATCAAGTATGCCCACAATGTGATCATGAAATTTTAGTTCTCTAATGTTAACTTGTATTCAATCATCAAGCCTAAAAATCAAAACTTTATCTAAAGTTATGTTTCCCCAACATACAATTAATATGAAGCATTAGCTTTCGAACAAATTTCAGAAGGAAAATGCAATGGAAACATAACAATTGAACTCTATAGCATTCATTTAGTGATTAACATAATACATAATCAAGCACCGAGCTAGTTAAAGACAGATATTAGAGATATTAGTGGATATTTTTTATATTATTAAAGAAATCCATGATATAATATAGGATATATGAAAATTTCCCTAATGTGAAATATCCCCAATATGCCTAATACGAGAGAAGTCCATTTTGACTCGCTAGAAACCGAAAATCTCAAAATGCAAAGTCATTAGAGTTGGAAAGCTCTAAGACTGGAAATGTTCTGTTGTCGCTTCTGTTGTTGTCTTCCTCGTTTTCGCCAGATATCTCCTCCAGAGACTTTCCTTTGGATTCAGGCACCAAGAAAGTGAAAAGCATTCCCAAGAAGTTAACAACACCCAAAACGATGAGAGCGTTCCTCACACCAATACCAGGAGGGTATCCTGCGTCTGTCTTGGTTCTATCTTGACTCTGAGCTAAGTATAAGAACCCGAATGCGCCCACTATGGCTCCCAATTTACCCGATGCAGCGGAGATTCCGTGACATGTTGATCTGAATCTTGCCGGGAAGATCTCGGCGGGTACAACAAAGGTTGTGGAGTTAGGTCCGAAGTTGGCAAAGAAGAAGGTCAAAGAGTACATCACCACAAACCCGATTCTATTTTCCTTGTGTGTCCAGTGGTTGTAAGGAATTGCCAACGCGAACATGAATACCGTCATGAAGAAGAAACCTATCAATTGGATCGTGAATCTCCCAATGACATCAATTAAACCAACCGTGAACCAGTAACCAGGCACCGTACTGCACAAGGCGATGAGGGTCTGAGCTCGCGCAATTTTGAAGACTTCCTCGATGCCGTTCATGGTCTGAGCAGGAGGAATCCACCCGATTGCGCTGAATATGTCCTTCTGGAAAAGGTTCTGACTGTAGAATGCTATATCTAGCAAGAACCAAGTAGACGAGGTTCCGAGCAAGTGAAGCCCGTGTCGACGCAAGAATTCCTTTGAGAACATGGTAAAACCCTGAGAAATCTGTTCGACCCTCGGTTGTTCTGCTTCGATATCAACTTGCAGAACTTTAGCCATGTCGGAGGTCGCCTGTTTCAAGTCCTTTGCGACCAGAGCAGTGTAACGCGCAGTCTCAGGCATCTTTGACCTCGAGTAATACGTCATAGCCGCCGGCAAAGCTCCGACCATCAGAATGATCCTCCATACGTAATCCGCCTGCGGAATTGTAGATGCAACCGCATCGACTTCGTATGCTGGTGCAGGAAACCGGGCATTGAACGTAGCTGAGATTATGATCGCGAAAATTCCACCGAACATGATTCCGAACCCCTGCATCGCGAAAACAGCAGCGACAAAAGCGCCACGAGTCTTCTTGTTGGCGTATTCGGACATGATCGTAGCGGACAAAGGGTAATCCCCACCGATGCCAAAGCCAAGCCAGAAGCGGAAGAAACAAAGAGTGGTCATCACAGACTTGGCGTCGTGTCCGAAAGACAAACCAGAGGCGATGGAACTGATGACCATAAGCATCAGCGTCATTCCGTATACTTTCTTCCTCCCCAGTTTGTCACCGAGCCACCCGAAGAAGAGCTGACCAGCGAGCGTTCCACATAACGCGACGCCGTTAACAGCGGCCGAGACGTTCGGCGGCAGCGATCCGGGCTTCTTGGCACCGTCGACATGATAGTAGATACGCCCAAGGAGCTTCGTGACGAGCGAGATACAGAAGAGATCATAAGCGTCCGTGAAGAATCCCATTCCTGCGACTATAATCGCTGTGAAATGATACCATTGCGTTTTGGCCACGTCAAGTGCGTTTAGCACTTGGAGTTGATCACCCGCCATTGATCTCTTTTTTACTCTGCAACCACAAGAAAGAAACAGAGAGTTTACAAATGTTTTTTTATATAGAAAAACAGCCTCATCCCTTTTTCCCTACCATTTAGTTTTTATCGATTACCATTTCAACTATAAAAAATTGTGTCTAAATAACCATTCATTAACACATCTGATTTTAATCCAATTTTGACTCGAATCCGATCTAAATTTGATTCGAATTTGACCAAATTTTGATCCAGAATTTGAATACAATTTTGACTCGAATTTTGACTTGATTTTAACCCGAATTTTGTCTTAATTTAAATTTTAAATATTAAATTTTAGGAAATTAGATGTGAATTTATTACAGAAATAAACAATAAATGTTAATATTTTGGATAATTACATCAAAATCAAGTTAATTATTCGATTTAATTGATTTCGAGTCAAAATGGAATACTGTTTTGTTAATTGTATCAAAATCGGATCAAACCGAGTACGGTTTTGTTAATTGTATCAAAATCAAATCAAAATAGAGTACGCTTTTGTTAATTTTATCAAAATTGGACCATAATTGAGTACGTTTATGTTAATTGTATATAAAAAATCGGGTTAATTGTGATTAGCTCAGTCTTGAACTAACTCAACAAATTTTTTTAATTGACCCGATTAACAATAAATGTTAATTTTTTTGGATAATTGCATCAAAATTTTAAGATTAACTCGATCTGATCCGATTTTGATACAATTAACAAAATCGTACTCAATTTTGACTCGAAATCAATTAAATCGAATAAATAAATTGATTTTGATACAATTATCCAAAAAAATAATATTTATTGTTTATGTGTATAGTAAATTCAATCGAATCAAAATTAGATTGATTAACGGATAATTAATGGAGAAGGTTTTAGACATATTTTTTATAGTTGATTGGAAAATCGGATAAAAATTAAAAATCGAAGAGAAATAAGATAAAGATCAAACTAATATTGTTAGGGTAATATGATGTTTTTCATTTTTTTTCCTTTTTAAGTATGTCTTTGTCTATAATTTACTTAACTGATTCGTACAATTCATAGACTGTCATATAGATTATAAGAGTTTATTCAGTGGACATCGAAAAGTCGATAGGTGCGATTCACGCGGTTAAAAAAAGAGTTTGAATCAAAGCTTGTTAAGAGAAAAATAACCATGCTTAGGTACAAATATTCATAAACCGATCACCAGTGACAGAGTTAAGCAACTACGCAAAAATATATGCATATATATGTACGTATTTATGTGTATATTTATGCATCTATGCTTAATCAGAGTGTCTAACTTTGCATGTATGTACATCTATTGCTAAGCATAATCACAGTTTCAGATGATATTCTTTTACGAGGAAGCGAATTAAATTATTTAAAGGAGTATATATGTATGTACATATATATAGAGAGCAGGAAAATGACAAACTTAAAGGAAGGTGATGTAGAAAGTCAACACTTACATTTCCAAATCCAAGTAGTGGACCCATTCAACTTATGAAGTCTGTACTTTTTCGTTTTTATTTGAAATACCATTTTTTTCATGTCATCCGACTTATAGATTTAAAAACACGTTAAATATCATTAAATAAAGCGAATGACAAACTAGTCATTTACGGTGGAGATAGGTCGATATTATTGTTTTTTCCTATTTTGTTTTATTTTTATCGCATTATTACCAAATAGTTGGCAAAATACTCTAACTCGGATTATATTTATTAATTCGGATTATATTTTAACGAATTGAGTTAAATATTTTCAATTCGTTTAAACTATTTTAAATAAAATAATTTAATTTACTAATTAATTTGTTTTTTTAGTTAAAAACAAATTTAAACTACAATAAAATTGAAATAAAATAATTTAATTTACGAATTAATTTATTTTTTCTAGTTAAAAACAAATTTAAACTACAATAAAATTTTTCAATTCGTTTTACGATCTATCAACAAACTAAACCAAATTGAACCAAATTAACTCATTTTATATCCTAATTCATTTTACATCTTTGATAAAAAAAATTTCTGAGGTTTTATCGAAAAAGATAAAGAATAGATAAATACTCTAATGAAAAGGAAGGTTCGTCAGGACAGTTTGATAATTTGTCAGCCGATTAGTCAAGGTTGTTGCAGATGAGTTATTTTGCAATTAAGGAAACCTACAAGATGTTATGTTGAAAATTAGAGAAAGTATCAGTTATATAAAACAAAATGAGATCTGTACATTTTTGTTTTTCAAATTTTAGGTCATTTTCTCATATTTTTTCACTTCAGGCTTGTATTCAAAACTTTAATAAAAAACTATTTTTTCGAGACGTAGATGAAATCATACTGATTTCACTGAATTCGTAATTCATCTTCACACTTCATATCAACGTTTTTCAGATATTTTCAAATTTATTTGTCTGGAATTCTCAAGAAAGACAACAAAAGCAAAGGCCACTAAGACACAACGTATGACAGGCGTCATAATATCCGTCTTCATGAAAAAAAGAAAAGTCTTCTAAAAGTCGAAGAACAAGTATGAACCAAAGCTATTAAACACATAATGACAAAACATATGCAGATGAAACAAAAAAAATGACAGAAAAGAACCCTAATATCGTCTCTCATGGAACTACAACAGATCAAAAATATGAATTTCATACACAGATATTGATAGAATATGTAAAACAGATTATATAAATCTGTTAGATTTATTAGGATTATTAAGAAGTTGGAAGAGTGTTTAAGATCTACTTACACGTTGACGAGATCGAGAAACAGTGTTTTCGGCTCTGTATTTTATTGAGCGAGAGAGAGAGAATGTTTGTTTCTGGAGAAAATAGTGTGTTTCTCGGGAAATGAGAGAAACAAAGGGATCCCAATGAAGAAAAGAGAAGGAACGTTGTGAAGAGCTATTTATGTTCTATTTTGCACTTTGAAATATCCTTCTGTTGTTTGGTATGTTCCCATGTACGACGCGGTTGACTCATATTTTGACTTCCCACTGCCATTATTATTTTACAAATTTAGAAAATAATCTTTTCAATAAGAATTTTAGCATTAACTTTCTAGATTTCTTAATCCCATATATATATACATATTTATATAGAACATTAAAATTGTATTTATTTATTAGTTATAAATCACAAAATCTTCTAAACAATTTTATAAGATATTCTCTATCTCAAATTTTATTTATTATTTTCTAGTTTTTCATCATGTCATCGATTTTTTAATTAAAACCAGATCTATGTTTAGATTTATTTAAGTTTATATTTTTGTCTTTCTTAGATCTAAAAAGTTGAATATTAATATTTTAGAAATTAAATTTATGGATAAAAATGATAAAAATAAAGATATATGACTTTTGTTTTACATACGAGAAAATGAATATTTTTAAATGTATTTAAAGAGCCAATTATAGTTTACATAAAATGAATAGAATTTATGCGATGTGTAAAGAGTTATTAGTATATTTATTAATGATTTATTATAAATCAGATCGATGAATTATTATTTTTAAGACTTATTTATACATCCTATAAAAAAAGTTATTATATGGATTATTGAATTATTCGTTTTTCGTTTTTATATATCCGTTGAAAACAATAGAAAAACAACGGTACTAGATATTAAATGTCAAAACAAAACAATATCAGTTTTATTTACGAATCAGATTTTTTAAATACGCTTGTTTTTCATTATAATGCACTTAATACTTCCCTAGATAACTTTCCCTAAATTAGACAGTAAATAATAAATTTATTATTTTACTCTCTCACACTTGTATCTTGTATCTCTTCAAGTGCACTTGCAGAACCCAATGATCAAAATATCACTTGTTGCGACATTCGTTCAATGCAAAACCTAGGTGTTTCAACTCCTTTCATTTATTATGTTTCTATACCTAATCTTCACGTGAATTTAGAAACATATTTCCTCTTCTTCATCTTCTCTGCTTCCTATCTTCTCGTTCTCTTTTAGTTTTACTCCCTTTATCTTCTCGTTTTCTTCCGGTTTGACTCTTTCTTTCCTACAGTTTGAATTTTGAAAGTAATTGATCCATATTTCTTCTTCTTGAGATTCTCAACAACCTGCAACTTCGAAATAGATCTAGCACAATCCTTAAATATAACATTCACAATCTCCCCCTTTGAATTCTTACATATAGAGACAATGTTTGTCACCGTATTTGTCAAGCTTCTT
Organism: Gynandropsis gynandra; assembly: GCA_036759665.1. NCBI lineage: Eukaryota > Viridiplantae > Streptophyta > Magnoliopsida > Brassicales > Cleomaceae > Gynandropsis > Gynandropsis gynandra. The sequence goes on along the minus strand of CM071861.1, from coordinate 7,114,040 downwards.
TTAACAAGTAATTCCCAAACGACAAGTGTTTAAACTGTCCCACATTTAAACCCGTTTGACTCTCTCTCTTTTAAGGAGCTAAACCTAGAAACCCCTATTTTTGAATAGAATATCTTCGTAAATGCCTTTGAAGGAGTCAGTTTAGGATACCTTGTGTGTTTGGAGATGTTGAAGATGTTGGTTGTCTTTGATGTTCAGATCTCGTATCAGATGTGTCCTCTGCTTCGTTCTATCCATAACTTTTGTCTGAAGATGATTTTGAACTTTTCTCTCGTATTTTTGTTCTAGAAGAAGACTTAGTAGAGGCTGTAGGTTGTAGGCTGGGATTTGTTTGCGCTCTCCTACGACCTACTCTTTTTCTGAACGTTTAATTGAATCATTTTCCATTGATCCTTGGAGGATTTCATGTAATCCTAGGATCATATTTGTGGATTCTCTCATTTTTGTATATGAATGTTTCTTTATTGCTCGTTGCTCTTCTTCCCGATGCCTCTCCTTTTATTGTCTCGTGTATTAATGAATTTTACTGGATTTGCTGTAAAAACAGAATTCACTTTCTTCTTAGGCAACAATAATTAGGGTTTGAGGAGATATACTAAGATGTAAGATAGTTTTTAAAATAAATAACAAAAGCTTTAAATGATGGTAACTACACTTGTCACATCTTTCAAATAAATAACCTCCATATTTCACATCACTTAAACCATTTTTTTTAAAATCACTTTGTTTATTTCTCTTTTATTTATCAACAATGCTCATAAGAAAATGATTACTTGAAATAAGAATCTGTTCAGAATGAGCAAATAACATATAAAGTTGGCTTGTCAGATTAAGTACATTTACTCAATTCTTTTATTCATTTTTTATTCTCTTCAGAAACACTTTTTTTATTGTTAATCTTCAGCTTCTAAGAAATTATTTAGATATTATCTTGTTCATATAACAAACTTCTTGATTACCCTTTCAGATATACTCTTATGTGTCAAATTGATTCTTATATAGTGCATCACCCAATAAGAATCATTTTTTTTCATCTATTGAAGGGTAGGGAGAGTATTTTGGGGTTTATATTGATATTATAAAAAGAAAGATCATCAGAATTTAAATTTTGGTCAAACGTGGGCAGATAATTTTTTAACCTTCAATAAGGTTAACTGAGAATCAACCCATCGAGTCCTCGACAAATGACAAAATTAGTGGAAATAAAAATTTCTTTTTCCATCGTTACTGTTTTTCTTTTCATTTTAGAATTTCGTTAGTGCGAATTATGGATGAATTATAAGTTTTATCCTTAATTTATATCTCTAAATTGAGAACAAACTAATATTCGTTCTTAATCCATCTAAAAGCTAAGGATACATAAAAATTAATACAAAAATTAGAAATATATTAAAATCCGTACGGAATTTGGAGGCTAATTAAAATTCATCAAAATTTTAAGGACAAACCAAAAATCCGCTTAATATTTAGAAACAAATTAAAAACCATCTGAAAAATTTCATTTCTAAATTAATAATTTTTAGTATTGATATATGGATAACACTTTTTGTTTTATAGCAAGAAATCTTTTGGTTTTCAGGCGACACTTTTTTTTTTACATTTAACAATGTTTAAGTACACACTCGGATATAAGACAAATATTTGATTTTTCAATAACAAAATGTTTAGAAACATTGAGATATCCAAATGTTATCGTCCAATGTATCATCCGGCACACATACAAGTTCAAGAATAACATATTATTCTTGGTCAAATAAATTAACTATACAAAATGAAATGAATATTACAGCCGATGAAAGATGAGGTACACATGCTGATTTAGAAACAAAAAAATTAAGCAAGACATTTTGCTTATAAACCAGAAACCCGAGCTATTACACCTTGAGAAAAAATGGGAGAAAATGAGCTAAAAGGTCTGCGACAATTAAAAAGACTTAAGGGAAATGAAAGTTTGAATTATTGTATATCAATTTTACAAGAGAGTGGTGTATATATAAATACAAACACAAAAGATGCATAAGGCCATGCCAAGAAAAAAAGAAAAACAAAGTTCTTGTTTTTGATCTTTTGCTTGATCTTGATATTGTTTCTTGTTAATGAAATCTTTTTTATTGACTATAATACGCCTCCTCAAATCTTTATCATGTTAAAGGAAGATACAAACTTAATAACTGCATTTTCTGAATGAGTTAATTAAAAGAAATTGGTTGTAGAGGCTTAGTAAAAGTATTTGCAATCTGATTTCATTTTCTAACATGCATGGTTTAAGAAAATCATTCTTGAAATTTTCTCGTACAATCACTACAAAAAGGCGATTCCCAACGGATTGCAACAGATCAAGAGCCGTTGGGAATTGTCCATTTCAAATCGAGATCCGTTGCGATTTGTAACGGGCGAGCAACGGATAAAATCTCGTTACAACTAGTGCAACGGATGCCCGTTACAACGAGTGCAACGGATGCTCGTTAAAACCTGTGCAACGGATGTCCGTTACAAACGTTGCAACGGATGCTCGTTGCCCATCCGTTGGAATATAAAATGGCGGGAATTGATGGTTTGCAATGGATATCCGTTGGTCTTAAGGCGGAAAATGGCAACGGAATTCCGTTGCGAAATGGCAAGAATTTCGATTACAACGGATGCCCGTTACAATTTTTTAAAAATTGTCAACGGGCATCCGTTGGCAATATTACAAGATAAAAAAAAATAAAAAACTTAATTAATACAAAAGTTTTAAAAAAAATTAAAAACATAATACATATTACATATCATCTAAATTTGTAGCGCCATTTTCATCCTCGTGATCGTCAATACCTCGTGAAGGTGTTGCGTCAGGATCGATTACCGGGTCTTGTTGTGGCGTTGTTTCCCCTATCTCTCCTGGCGATTGATAGGATCGACCAATTAGCAATTGGATGAAACCGTCCATCTGATGCATCTTTGCTCGAGTTTCATGAAGAGCATCTTGCGTTGTTCGTAGAGTGGTTTTGAGTTGCTCGATACGTCGTTCTTGCGTACAGCTCTCTTGAACCATAGGTAGAGATGGGCAATCTGGGTTTCGGGATGGGTTCCTAGGGCTGGTCCGGGTTCGGGTTCCTCGAGTTATAAAAATTGAACCTAAAAAACCCATTTGGTTTTTAGGACGGGTTCCTCGGGTTTCTATTCGGGTTCGGGTTGTTCGGGTTTTGAAATATTGAACAAAAAAACTCGAATTGTATTTAGGTTATTTAGATATTTCGGTTAATTCGGGTTCTTCGGGTTTTTGTGGGTTATTTAAGTACAGATAATTTATGTTTTAAACGAGTAATTCGGGTTTTAAACAGGTTTTAAACGTGTGAGTGAGAGGGAGGGGAAGATGTGTCATGACTCACTGTTTAGGATTAGGGTTTGTTTAGGTTTTTTTCAGGTTGTTCGGGTTCCTCGGGTTATCCCGAACCCAAACCCGGATCGAGCCGAACGCATTTGGATTTTTGATATTGAACCCATATGGGTTTTCTATAAAACCCATATATCTCATAGGTTAGGTTATTCGGGTTGGGTCGGTCCGGATCGGTCTGGATAACCCGAAATGCCCACCCCTAACCACAGGGGTACCGTCATGGCGTCATCAATGATATCCTTTTGAAGTGCATTGAGACTGTATAGACACTCCTTATACGGTCTAACCGACTACAAAATATTTTGTTTAACGAATTAGAAACAATAATTTACCTCCAAATAAATTTTATCCTTTTCTAAAGGACTGAGACATCGTGACGCGATCCCGATTGAATCGACGCTCTAGACAAGGTTAGGGTTGGATATGCCTTGCTGCAACGGATTGCACAAGGGTGTGTGGGACGAGTAGTCACACGAGAGTTGCGAAAGGCTCTCGATTCACCGATTCGTCTCCAATGGATATTACGCACCAATGAAGAACGAACGATCGTTGGATATGACACACCAACGAAGGATGCTGGATATTACGCACCAACAACCAAGAACTCACAAGGAACTCAAAGAAAAATCAATAGATTTATTCAAAGTTTGATTTGAAAAAAAGTTGGATGTTCTCGATTCACCAGTTCGTCTCCAATGGATATTACGCACCAATGAAGAACGAACGATCGTTGGATATGACACACCAACGAAGGATGCTGGATATTACGCACCAACAACCAAGAACTCACAAGGAATTCAAAGAAAAATCATGCAAAGCCTCTAATTAATATCTTGGTTTCTTCAAACAAGAAGATAATTTCTTGCTGGCCGTGCACATGGGGAGGCGC
>CM071861.1:7089800-7103632 GCA_036759665.1 Gynandropsis gynandra | reverse complement strand
TCGACGCTGTGGGCATCTCGGGTTGCGCTGTGGGCGTCTCGGGCCGCGCTGTGGGCGTCTTGGGCCGCGCTGTTGGCGTCTCAGGCCGCGTTGGGGGTGTCTCGGGCCGCGCTGTTGGCGTCTCGGGCCGTGTTGGGGCGTCTTCTTCCGCGCCGCATGTCGTTTCCTCTTCTGCGTTGTTGGTCACGTCTTCGGCGTCCTCCAGGATCATATCACATCAGGAGTTGAACCACAAGCTTGTGATTGCTGTGTGATCTTATCTGTCACAACTTTCACGGTCTGTTCCGCCCGAGGGTCGATGAGTTCAGGTTCGTCGCTCTCTTCCCTAACGACAGGTTTCTTCTTGGCACGGGTTTCTACAACCAGCTCAAGAAGAGTCGATTTTCTTCCTATTCTCTGCATCTGTTATATAACATAAATATAATTATATCAAAATTGTATAAAAAGAAATTAAATAATAAATAAAATAAATTTACCAATTTTTTCTTTCTGTTATATAATTATATCAAAATCCCGAACTATGGTGATGCGGACCGTCTCCCGGAACCTTCTCGCCATACCGACATTTTTTAGTCTTCTCGCTCTTGGCCTTGAAGTCCTCAGACTCCCAATGTTGGACGAGTTGGTTAAATACCTCGTCGTTGCCCATATCGGTTTGGGATTCTTCTTGTAGTAGTTGCGCTTGGCGTTGTTCATCATCAAGCACATACCGACTCGCATGTTTTGCATCCAGACTGTGTAGATGCGCGGTGTATCCTTCTTCCACCATCTGTGTGCACACTGCAAAATAAACTTTAATAAATTAGTTTACAATAAATGTAATTGATCATTTTAAAGTTAAATTTTATATTATTTTATACTTACGATAAAAGTACACCACCATCGGTCACTTGCCAGAAATAATAGAGACTATCCTATAGCGAACCCTAGATGATGTTGTTGTTTGTATGTTTGAGAACATCCTCCACATCACACCTGCACGTGCAAAAGACATATTTAGATAATATTTATAATTAAAAACAGTACAAAATTCTTAATTTGAATTATTACCATAACGTCCTGTCAAGACGTCCAGGATCGATAATCAGGAGGGTGTGATGCCCGTCGAAATTATCGATAAAGGTATCTATATCCACCATATAATCTTCTTCATCAAATATCGGCGGTGCCGATATTGGTGAAGGGGACGATATGGTGGTGGTGGAGGTGGGGCTGGGGCTCCCGCCGAACCTGCCAACGTACCACCATATCAGATAAATCGCCTAGCCCTCATATTTGATTTATGTTTAAACGTCACTCAACGGATGCAATTAATTGAAACGACATTTTGGGTTTCCAACGGGCATCCATTAGAAATTCCAACGGATGCTCGTTGGTCGTGTATATTTCCGAGGCAACGGACGCCGAAACAACCGTACGTCTCCCCCTTGCAACGGACATCAGTTGAAATTTCTAATGGATGCCCATTGAAAAGACTAAGTAACGTAGGTAGCCATCATGAAAATTCGCAACGGGCATCCGTTGCAATGCTGTAACGGATGCGCGTTACGGATAACCGTTGCAAATACCTACAAGGTGCATCCGTTGCAATGTGTGTTACGGATAGTCGTTGCTACTTTTGCAACGATAATCCGTTAAAACTTGGCAACAGATGCCTGTTGGCTTCTTCTAATGGATGCCCATTGAAAGAGATTTCATCAGGCAACGAGCATCTGTTAGAACTTTCCAACGGATACCCATTGAAACCTTGAAAATCTTGAAAATTTGATTAAGTATCGAGTATGATTTAACATTTCAATGGGTTCCCATTGGTATTGCCAACAGATGCCCGTTGAAATTTGAAAATGTGAAGTTGGAAAAATATTTTTAACAAGCTATATAAATTTATATACTACATTATAGAATTGACATTTCTTCTTTAGTAGATTCTTCGATTGACGAGTCTTCCTTCAATTGTTTCATTAAATTCATCGTTGTTTTCATCTTCTGCGTCTTCTAGTTCAATGTCTTTATAATCACGTATGTATTCTTCATCTATGTCAGTTCTTGCGAGAATCTCCTCATGATTTTCTGTAGCAATTAAGCAAATCAGCTTGATCTTTACTACGGCCCACCACTCCTCTCTTTGATGTTTCAATGTTGTTAGATATTAGACATAACATATTTGATATGCTTGATATATTGTGATGAATGGACCATACTTACCATATTTCGTCCCAGATTGATGTCAATTCCTCACATCAATTTTTTCGTGTACCACGTCCTACGGTTGGGTCGAACCACTGACATTTAAAAAGCATTACCTTCAAGCCAATGAGACTGATATATTCCACCTATAGGATTTGGTGTAAAATATCGTAGAAATTATCACCTCTATTTCACTATTAATGCAAACATTGTAATTGTATGTGCTTCTATGTTTTCCGTATTCGTATGTGTGGAATGTGTATCCACGAGTACTTACGTAATCTCTCATCCACGAGTCATAATGTTGAACTTTCATTTCTGTGAGTTCATCTGCGTTTAGATAAGGATATGTACCAATTACTTCTTCATCAAAAATCCTGTAATAAAAGTACGTTAATATTTTGATATATATATATATATATTAATTGTGTTTAAAAGTTCGATTTTGTTATGTACCTTTCGAAAGATAATAGCTCTTGACAATTTAGTAATATATATGTGTGGACGTGATTATACTCCTCTGGTGTTAACAAAAATCTCAGGAATTGTGCCTAACTGCAGATTATATTGATATAGATAGTTTGTGTGATCTTCCGTTGCACGTCTTTCTTTCGTCTAAATATGTGACTCGAAATAAAATGTGTTGAGATATGTGATTTCTTCTAACAAGTATTGTTTAATAATTGATCCTTCAACCACTGCTTTGTCTTTTGCTTTTTTCTTTAAATGAAAGAAAAAACTTTCAAAAGGATATATCCATCTGAATTGAACTGGCCTATCGAGTATTGCCTCATCTGGTAAATGTATTGGCAAATGTTCCATGACATCGAAGAATGAAGACAAAAAAGCTTTTTCCAATGAACATAATACTTTAGAGATATTGTTTTTCATTAATTCCAAGTCATCTCTTTTCAAATTTCTTGAACATATATCTCTGAAAAATATACTAATTCTGCATAGCACATCGTGAACATTCCTTGGTAAGAGCTCAGTAAATGCAATTGGAATGAGTCGCCACATGAAAACGTGACAATCATGACTTTTCAACCCGATCAACCTCGAACCAACAATATCCACACACCGAGCAATGTTTGATGCATATCCATCTAGAAACTTAATGTCTTATTTTAACCACCTTAATAATGCAGTTTCGCCGATTCCAGACAATCTGAATACTGGGATAGGTGCCCTCCCATCTCTTTAATCCAGCTCAGGTCTTCGACTGTCTTCAAATCTTTTATTGATTGTATATTATCCTTGGTTTTCCCCGTCACACTCAAAACAGTGTTGATGATGTTATCAAAAAAGTTCTTTTCGATATGCAGAACATCTAAATTATCAGTGATTTTCAATATGGTAGTTTCCAGAAGATACTACGTTTATACTAGTTATGCCATTCACCTTGAGCTTTTGGTTTTCGATGCCCATGATCTCCACCGCATTCTATCGATTCTTGTAAATCGCCCATTGTGTTCAATCTTTCGTAAAGGATTTACGTTCGAGTTTGCATGCACGGCGCCTCTTCTTTTTATACCACGTTCTTTCGAAAATGTTCTGTTTATCTTTGCAAAAAACATGTCCACGGGGAAGAAATCTTCTACGACAATCAAACCAACATGGTTTCTTCCCATGTACTAGTCGAAATGAATCTGTATCCTCCATACAATATAGACATGCTAAGATCCCGTGCGTGCTCCATCCAGATAACATTTCATAGGCAGGAAAGTCACTAATTTTCCACAACAAGACCGTTTTCAACGTGAAATTTTTCTTTGTTCTCACGTCATAAGCAGGAATTCCATCGTTTCACAAATGTATTAATTCATGAATTAAGGGCTGTAAAAGATATCAAAACTTTTCTTCGGATGTTCTGGTCCTGGAATCAACAACGTCAGAAATATTACCTCTCTTTTCAAACACATATCGGGAGACAAATTATTCGGAGACAAAATCACTGGCCAAAAAGAATATTGACTTCCAGATTGTCCATATGGACTAAAACTATCAGTGCACAGGCAAAGATAAAACATTTCTCGTTTCATATGTGAACTCAAAAAATATTTCATTGAAATCTTTCCAAGCCTTACCATCCGATGGATGTTGCATTATCCCTTCGCCCGTCGAGTGTTCTACGTACCATCTCATTACCGCATGTATTTTTTTCGATTTAAATAACCTTCTTAACATGTTTGCTATAGGCATGTAGAACATTTTTTGTGTGGTACAAAATCTGCTTGCACCGCTAAATTTGCATACTAACAAGTCTTTAACATTCCGAAAAAAACAGGAAACTATTTCTACAAACATCAATTTTCTCATGTGGCATACCAAAATCTTTTAAAACATTCTTTATTTCATAGTATGTCTCGGGAGCTTGATTATTTTCTGATAAATATTCACGCATAGTTTTGCAAAATGAATCCATGCAATTTTCAGCAACATTGTAGTCTTGTTTTTATACTTATCAATCTTGAAGATAAAGATAAGCGGGACTGACCTTCACGACAACCTTCATATATATGTTGTTTCACCGAATCTAATAGGTAGAAAAATTGGTGTGCCTCATTGTTTGTTATCTCTTCATGCGTTTGTTCAATAACTCCAGGAAAAACATCTGACACCATTTCCGCAAATGGATTGGTCGTTGATGCTTCATAAATAACTTATTCATTTGTTTCTACTTGTGTTTCTTGCACAATATCTCTAACACCACAATTTTTCCCCTGAAATAACCAAATTTTGTAATTCTCTACAAAACCCACCTTGTAAATGTTAGAAGAATTTGACCAAGAGTCAAACAAGGAGTTATTTTTTGTCTAAACCCTACCTAAGGGCTCGGTCCATCATTTTTCTCGAATTCTCTTGGTGCCCAAGTCTTGTTGTTTCACTAAAGAAAGATTCAAATCGGGACACTAGATCATTCCCTTACATATTCTACAAGATCTTCATTATTTTATTTTTTCTTGATTTGTATAGTTTTCTTTTTCGTTCTTTAATTCTTTGCTTTATTTTTCTGTATATAACAATGTGTATTCTGTGTACAATAAAAAGATTAAGAGAATATTATTCTCTTTTTCTCTCATTAGTCTATTTTTTTCTAATCTCTAGTTCATAAAATTCTATATGGTATCAGAGCACTAACCAGTGTTTCTTCCGCAAATCAGTTTCTTAATTTCTTTTCTTTCGTTTCTCATCATGGATTCCACATGAAAGATCCCTATTCTCCTTAGTGGTGACAATTACATCCTTTGGTCGAAAATTGTGGAGGCAAATCTACGAAGTTGTGATATGTGGAACCACATTAAGCCATCCAATTCTGCAAGTGATTCGAATCCACAAACATGAGGAACAACGTGGGCTCAAAACGAATCCATAAATCACACGATTTGGCAAGATGGGTAGCCTTTCAGTGAGGTTATTGCCATATTTAAGGATATGTGGGTTTAGCTTGAAGATCATAGGTCGGAAACAACAGTTGTGAAAGAGATTTCCGACCGCAACAACCAAGACAAATTGTTTTGTCTCCTCTCGACGCTAGATCCATCATAGCAAGATCTAATCTCACAAGTTCTAAGGCAAACGGAGTTGTTGAGCCTTAATGATGTGTGTCTTCTCATCAGAAAGGAGGAAGGCACGAATCGCTTGTTTAAAGGCACCTCAGATCTTGCCCACTTAAGCAAGGGTAACACCGTTTCCGCATCTTCTTCTCGCAAGATATATTATCCTGATCATTGTAGGAAACAAGGTCATTCGAAGGATCGTTGCTGGATTTTACATCCTTACCTCAAACGCAAGACAGAAACCTTCAATTCCTCTCATGAATCTGGCTGACAAGTTGCTCATCAAACCTTGGAGCAGCAATATGTGACCATGGAAGCTCTCACACAGCTCCTTCACAAAATGACTCACGAAAAACCCGAAGACGGTAACATGTCCCTTATTTCGAAATTAAGACATTATATTATTATAGATTCAAATGCTACAACTCACATGACTAAAGATAGAGATCTGTTTCGCACTATTTCTGAGTCTTTCGGCCATCTTACAATAGCTGATGGAAAAGATATTCCTATTAAAGGCTTGGGTGACCTAAAACTTTTAAACAAAGAATCTATGGCTCTTTATGTTCCGAATTTTTCTAACAACTTACTTTCAATTCATAAACTTGCTAAAGATTATAGTTGTCTTATTTGCTTCGATGCTAACCATTTTTTGGCTTCAGGATATTGAGACAAAGCAACTCATTGGAGGAGGGAGCTTAAAGAACTATCTTTATGTTTTAGAAGAGCTTCAAGAAGCCTCATTTTCTGCGTTTACTGCTTTCAGTTCTAGTAAAATCGATGTTTCTTCTCGTGTGTGGTATGCAAGACTAGGACATACTCATCATAGAGCGCTTAATCTCGTGTTTCCTAACATTAAAGTAGATGACTCTTTATGTGAGGCTTGTACTCTAGGAAAGCATTGTCGTAACGTTTTTCCTATTTCTACTACTATCTATAATAAACCGTTTTATCTTATACACTCTAATGTGTGGACAAATCCCTTAGGTAGGGTTTAGGCCGAAAATAAATCCTTGTTGGACGGAAATACTATTGTAGACTACTGTGAAGGTGACTGGGTAGGAGACCAGACTGATCGCAAGCCAACAACCGGGTATTACCCTTTTGTTGGTGGAAATCTTGTCACATGGAAGAGCAAGAAGCAAAATGTAGTAGCTCGCTCCAGCGCAGAGGCAGAGTACAGAAGCATGGCTAACACAACCTATGAATTGATGTGGATCAGAGCTATTCTTCAAGACCTCGGGATCAAGAACTCCGGCCCCATCTCCCTTCACTACGATAATCAGGTCATGATTCACATAGCCAAGAACTCTGTGTTTCATGAAAGGACGAAACACATAGAACTTGACTGTCACTTCTTAAGGGAGAAGATCAAACTAGGCATCATTTTCACAACCTACACAAGAAGCTCATATCAACTTGCTGATATATTCACAAAAGCCACAAATTCGAAAGTCAGCAAAAGTCTTCAACAGAGAATTGGATTGTTGGATTTATACAAACCGCTGAATGTGTCAAGTTCGACTAAGTCTATAAACAACACCAAGTGATTGTAATCTTTTTCCTTCATCATGTTTTTTTCCCTCTAGGTTTTACATGATAAGGTTTTAACGAGGTTTGATGATACATCTCTCACCTGGTCGAATTTGAGGGGGAATGTTAGATGAATTGGGCCAAGCAGTCCAACAAGGAGTTATTTTCGGCCTAAACCCTATCTAAGGGCTCGATCCATTATTTCTCTACTTCTCTTGTCTCCCAAGTCTTGTTGCTTCACTAAGGAAAGATTCAAATCGGGACACCAGATCATTCCTTTGCCTATTCTACAAGATCTTCATTTTTTTTCTTTTTCCTTGATTTGTATAGTTTCCTTTTTTGTTCTTTACTTCTTTGCTTCATTTTTCTGTATGACAATGTTTATTCCGTGTACAATAAAGAAGATTAAGAGAATACAATTCTTTTTCTCTCATTAATCTCTCTTTTTAATATCTAGTTCATAAAATTCTATAGTAAAAATATTTGCAAAAAATTTATTGACTTTGATACTTCATGTTTTAGCATCTTTTGTGTGGACATAACATTTTCCCGCGTTCTTGACACAAAGGTTGCATCGACACAAAACTCATAAACTGCTCCAATCCGTGTAAGAATTCTTGCGTAACTTCTTCGGTTATAGGATCTTTTCTTCTATACATCCACTCTCTCTATCTATACATATCTATATTTGAAGAAGATGATATTTTGTTGAAAATATATTTGTTGTTGATGGTTTAATGCTAAAACCTTAACATAGAAGATTAAATATTTTTTTTCCAACGGACATCCGTTGGAATCCTTAACGGATGCTCATTGCAAAGTCACATGAAAATATTCCAACGATAATCCTCGAAATTCACAATGTCAACGAGCATCTGTTACCAATGCCAACGGAAATGCGTTACAATTGGCAACGGATGTCCGTTGGCCATTTTTTTGTTTTCTAACGGCATGCCAACAGATTGTAGCAACGGACCAGATATGTTGCTCGTCCGTTGACAGTTGCAACGTATTGCAATGGATTACAGCCCGTTGAACATTCTAGGGCATTCGTTGCAATCCGTTGGGAAAGTTCATCAACGGATGAATCTCTATGTGTTTAGACCCCTCATGTAGAGCTTGATTTGATATTAAATAGAGAGTAGACTTGTTGTCACAATGTAAGTTGACTGATCTCATGGCTTGAATTGGAAATTCTTGAAGTAAGTGATTTAGATAGACCAATTCACATGTAGTATTTGCAACAACCATAGACTCAGTCTACATACTGCTTTTAGAAACAACATTTTGTTTCTTTGACTTCTAGGAAATGAGAGTTGAACCATGGAAAATGCAGAAACCAGTGACTTATTTTCTGGTTTCAAAACACGTTGCCCAATCTGCGTATGAAAAGTCTTGAGATGAACCTTTGAATTTGTTGAATAAAAAGACCTTGTCATTGATTGTTCTTCAAATAACGAACCACACTAAGTGTTGCATTCATATGTGCTTCATTTAGTTTTGAAAAAAAACTTCATAGTTTATGAACATCAAAAGTAATGTCTGGTCTGCTAATTGTGAGATAAAGAAGCCTTCCAATGAGTGCTCTGAATGTTTAGGATCTTCTAATTCTTTGTTGGAATCTTATTGTGAACAATGGTGAGGATCCATTAGAGCTTAAGCAACTTTAGCTCTTAATAAAATTGTATCCTCCATAAGTTCCAAACAATATTTCCTTTGACAAATTGAAATTCATTTAGATGATCGGGCTATCTCTAATCCAAGAAAGTACTTAAGTGGTCTTAAATCCTTGAAACTGAAATGCAAAGCTAAGAGTTATTTTAGAGATTCAATTTACTTTGCATCATTTCCTGCAATTATAATATATTACCATATATTAATAAAGCCACGAAAGAATCAATCTGTTTCTTAACAAATAAAGTGTTATCACGTTGAGATTGATGAAAGTTTTTTAAGTAAAATTTCACTAAATCTTTTATAACGTTGTCTTGAGGCTTGTTTTAATTCATATAAGGATTTGTACATAAGAGGATGAAGTGTAACCTAGTGGCAGATGCATGCATATATCTTCCTCTAAGTCTCCATATAAAAAACCACTAAATACATCCATTTGACATAAAAACCAACCTTGTGTAGCTGCTATGACTAGAAGCAACTTGACTGTAACTAGTTTTGCAGTAAGAGAAAACGTTTCAATAAAATCAACTCCCTCATGTGCGTAAAACCCTTAGCAACTAACCTTGCTTTATATCTTTCTACACTGTCATCTGAGGTCCTTTTGATTTTATATACCCATTTACATCCTACAACATGTTTACCTTCACAAAGAGATACTATAGACCATGTCTTATTTGTGCTTTAGGCATCTAACTCAGTTATCATTTCTTGTTTCCATTTTTTTAAATAATAACTTGTTTGAAACTTTTAGGTTCTATTTATATTGTAATTTTGCAAATAAAGTCTTTGTATCCTGAGAAATTTTTTGGATATGATAAAACAATTGATAAAGGATGAGAAGAAAGAGATTGTCATGATTCTGGCTGAAAGGCATAGCAATGATATTGTTGCAGATATGATGTAGGCTTGACTTATCTATTTGACCTTCTCTTTAGAGGATGACCCCTAATTATTTGAGATTAACCATTTTGTGAGGAAAACAAATTCACATTTGACAAACTAACCCGTCTTTTGGATTGTAAAAGAGATTTTTCTATAGAATGAGGAATGAGGAGAGGGAGAATTGAGTCTGGTAAAAAAGTCTTGATAGTCTTTAAAATTGAATCGTTTGTTTTGCTGGAACAGAAAGGGAAAAATTGTTCACAAAATTCAACATTTATGGAAACAAAAATCTTGTTAGTTTATTGCCTTTATAGCCATCTGGATAACAAAGATAAACAGTTGCATTTGCCCTTAATGAGAACTTAGGCCTTTCATGATTTTGTGTAGGCATGAAACATATACATCTAAAAGTTATTAGATGAATATAATATGGAACTTTGTTTTCAAAACTTTACATGGGGATCTGTTATTTAAAAAAAAAGAGGGTGTTCTATTAAAAATATATATTGTTGTTTTGATGCAATCTGGCCAATATTCAATAGAAATATTAGACTGAAAAATAAATATTCTGGCACCATTAAGAATGCGTTAATATTTTCTTTCCACAATCGAGTTTTGTTGAGAAGTGTATGCAGGAAAAAACAAATTTTGTATGCCTTTATGTCTGCAAAAGTAAGAGAAAGGAAGTTTAGAAACATTATATGTACGAACTTTAATTTTGATATTGAATTGAGTATTAATCATTTTGTAGAAGTCTGTAAACCTGGTGTCGAAAGTGATGTGCATTATATCAAGTAATAAATTACCTAGACTAACGCTTCCGCAAGGATACGGATCGTGTAGCAACTAGGGTCGAACACAAGGAATTGATGCGACTTATAAGCTATTAAACTAATGAATAAGACGTGATGAATCTAATGATAGAAAGAATGCAAATGCAAATGCAAACTAAATCTAAGATGGGAATGACTCAGCGACAAATCACCATAGGTATCAAGAGTTGCACAACGATGTAACGAAGTTCTAACGAGATAATTGGTCTTAGGTACTATCATGAGTTCAGGGAATTCAAGCTCTACTATAGGAACTGACTGGCGTAGACTTGTCCACTATCTAGCATGCATATACCAATGTATCCATTGCGCATCTTACATGGATAGACGCATTACGACCGCTATCCTAATCCCTAGATTTAACCGATTGACCTGGCGTAGATTCTAAACCGGCTAAACCCTAAATCATGGCTAAGTTCCAAAGTCTAATGCCCTGGCGTTGGTTTATTAGACTCCTAACATCATTCATTCAAGTGGCGTACAGGTAATGAAAGCATTAAGAACAACCATAAGATCTGAAAACATGATAAAATACCGAATTCATTCATAACGAGTGGCGAACAAGTATGAAAGCATTAAGATCCACCATTCATTAAGCACAAGACTTCACTACATGTTGGCAATTCTCTCTAACCTATGGCAATAGATCTACTTGAACATGAACTCAGGAAACGAAACACAAAAGAAATCTAAATTCGACATAGAAAGAGAAAGAGAATGCTCCCTATTCATCGACCAATGTCTTCAATAGATACTCCATGCTTCGGATCCGTAGATCCGTCCTTCTCGATCCTTCCAAGTGTGTCTCTAATGGCACTGAATTGTCCTTGAGTCCCCCCCTTCAAATCTCCTTCGAATCCCCTTTTTATAGATCGGATTTGGTTGTTAGAAATCTTGGGAATTAGTTGAGAAAATCAAGGGCCCGAGCGGGCAAAGCCTTTACCCGCTCGTGCAGGCCTTGTACCCGACCGTGTACAACGATTTTCACCCGAGCGGGCACTCATGCCCGAGCGTGTTCCTCTTCAGCCCGAGTCGTGCAAACCTACGGCGCATATTGATGACCATTAACCCGAGCGGGCACTCCTTTGCCACCCGATCGGGCACACATGCCCGACCATGTTCCTTGAGCACCCGAGTCGTGTAAAGCTACGGGGTTGTCATGGCATCAATTACCCGAGCGGGCACCTTCTAATGCCCGAGCGTGCACGACCTAAAATGATGTTTTCGCTCCTTTCGCTCGGTGTTTGCACGTTCTCTTCAATCCACGGTCTTGCACAAGCTGAACCTTGTCATTTTGGGGTTAAATTGCCAATATCTCTCGTGTTTCTCGTCATGTCTTCGTTTCCTACACAAAACACGAAATGTAGATGAAATCCTCGAATAGACTCGATAAATGAATGAAATCTAACAAATCTACCTAAAACTAGACCTAAGAATGACATAAAAACTACTACGGATTACGTGTTATCAAACTCCCCCAGACTTAACCTTTTGCTCGTCCTCGAGCAAACCTAGAGTCGAGTACTAGAAGAGCTAAACAACAATGAATACTAACACAAATACATCAAAGGATTAGCCATCATGCAAAACAATGCGTCACATGAACGCAAGCCTAAGCGTACCAAGTTCAGACTTCTATCAAACCGAAAGTCTCGACCCATCCAATCCTACCAATGACCTAAGTCTAATCCGTACTCCTAAACAACGTCCAAGCGATCTCCATACCAACTCTCCTAAGCTTGAGATATCATTAAGCTCATATTCTCGTTCTAATTCTCTTTTTTTTTTCTTTTCTCATTTTTATAGATCCACGCTTTGTTCCTAGGACGTCGAAGTCGAAGAGGGTGGCTTTCTACTTAGACCCAGGCTGCCTATGGCACACTCATAAGGTCGCACGGCCTTAGAGGAGTGAAGAGATGCGTCATTGAAACTTATTTTCTGATTTTTTTATTTTTTATGAAGAATACGCATAACTCTAACCCTTAGGACGTAGAATAGCGCCTCAACCCACCACTTAGACCCGAACCATCGATCTCGATGTACTCATGTCAATGAAAACCTAAAATAGTTAAGACTTATCCAAGGATAGAACATTGACAGCGGAGTATAAGCGTGTGGAGTCTAATGAACGATAAAAATCTATCAAACAAGCAACGAACAATCGGTATACACGGAGATATGATACTTGGTACTGAAACCTAGGAGGTGAATGTAACAATAAGTCATAGTTTCAAGCACAATTACTCAACTAATCGGAATCAAGAAATCTTCTAAGCAAACCTAGACTATAGTTCACGATTCGACAAAGTCGCACAATAATGACTAAAGCTTGAAAATTCATGCTAGGTACCCATCCGTTTATTCCTAAAAACAAAAAAAATCTACATCTAATCCTAATCATCAAAAACAAAAACAGAAATACTCAACGAGTACCCCCCAGACTTAAATGAAACACAGTCCCTGTGTTCTAGACCTATAAGGGACCTCCAAAACATAAAAATGCGAGAAAGCATGAAAAAGTAGCGAATACACCTGGTGGGTGCGTGTGTCTTTCTCGATGATACGTCTGGATGTAGTGACTCTTGCGCTCTAATGCATTTGCTAATGTGAAATACCTGTGACATGACCATACAATGCAAAAGAGTAGAACAAAGAGCACTAAATAAGTCTGAAGAGCGTACAAGATACCTATCTAAAAACAAGAAAATGATAAAAATGGTCCATGAAAATAAAAAGAAAAGAAAATAAAAGAAATAGGAAAAAGGAAAGACATCGTCTAATCCTCATCCGCTCCATCGCGGGTAGTCGGTATGTCCGCTGGATCCGCTGATGCTCCTTCCCCAGGTGGGAAGTAGAAGCCCTCCAGCTCGTATGGGATATGAGGACGGTAAGGTATAGCTCCGGTATGGTAGTCCTGAGGAATCGGGATATACGGCTCCTGGTAATGTGTCATGCTCAGCTGCTAAAACCGCCGGACGGACTCGGTGAGGTAGTAGGTATGCTGAATAGATTGCTCCTGAAACTGTTGCTGCTCCGCATCCCTTGCAGCCTCTAAGTCGTACCTCTGCTCTGCTAGAAACGACTGGTACCTAGTCTCCTCCGCTACATACCTGAGGGCATCGGAGACTCCATCCATCGATGGGAAATCAAAGCGGCTATG
>CM071861.1:7062934-7074212 GCA_036759665.1 Gynandropsis gynandra | reverse complement strand
TCTTTTCTCCGACTTCTTTATTTCTTTCACTAATTTCTGCTCCAGTGTCAGCCGGACTGGAGCTTCTTTTTCTTCAGCTTCATCTTCATCCTCGCCTTCTCTTTCAGCATCCGCTTCAGCATCACCATCTCTTTCTTCATCACCTTCACCATCAGCTTCAGCATCAGCTTCATCATCTTCAAGCTCTATCATTTTCCCCCACGATCTTTTTCCTCGTAGTCCCCTTCCCCTTCCCTTTCCCCTTCCCTTTCCCCTTCTTTTCATCTCCAAGAACTGCTTTCCGCGTCAGCAGTTCTTGCTCACGAATTTTCTCCCAACAAAGTCCCTTCGGATTTCTACGAATATGTTCCATCCATATATGAACATCGGGATCGTGGCATCCCTCATAGTCGTCCAGATCAAAATCTAACCCGTATTCTTCGTGATCAGCATAAAGAATATTTCGAATATCCTGAAAAACAAAAAATAGCCATTATTACCCACTGTGACCCTTGTTTTCCTTGTGACCCTTGTATAATTGTTACCTTAGAATCTCCGATCAGCCTTATGACTTCTGCGCACTTCAGGTTAATACTGGATTTAACCATCTTCTTGCACATTCTTGGGCATGATGGATCTGCATTCTCTACATCAACATACCATCCCTTTCCGCCCAAACTAGGGATGGTTTCGAAAGGAAGTAACTGCAACATTAAAAAAATCAGAATGCAAAAAGTATGAAAAAATTAAAGTTATTCGAATAATATATACAACTTACCATTAGTGGGATCATGAAACCACCACAATACCATTTTGGTTTCGGTGATTCCCCGCTAACGTGCTTGCGGCAAGTATCCACAATCTTCTCGAATGTGTAACGCCCCCATGGAAAGCCTTCACAAAATTCCAAATCATCAACCATGTCAATGAGATCATGGCTGATAGAGTTGTCTGATGAAGGCTTGTGAGCAATAACTTGCGCCAACAACAACAAAGTTGCCAACCTCTTTCGGTCCTCGTCATTCTTCGCCTTCACAAGCTTTCCAATGATTTGTACGGGGGTCACCTTTCCACGGCCGAAATACTTCCACCTGAATGTATCACCCCTTTTGGACTCCCATCCTTTGGGATATGGTCCGCAGTTCAATCCGGAAATTAGTGCGTGCTCCACTATAGAGTACCGGATGGGAACACCGTTTAAGACGAACCACAACTCCTTCTTGACCCGTACAATCACGGAGTGATTTAGGAGGATAGACATTTGAACCTTAGTCAATGTGGAATCACATTGGAAATGCCATGCGACTCAACTGACCCATGCGACCCAAACCGACTCACTAAGACAACCGACTCAAACGACTACTTATCGATATTTACCGACAGACGGACACTGACGACCCTTAGACCCCCTGCGACGCTCAAGCGACGATTGCGACCCAAACCGAATCACTAAGACAACCGACTCAAACGACCCTTAGACTCCCTGCGACGCTCAAACGACCATTGCGACCCAAATCGACTCACTCAGACTCAACAGACTCACTAACACTCACACCCATTTCAAATCAATAAACCATTCTGGGACTCGACATCCTGCAAACCCTAGAAATCGACGCTCAACCGACCATCGCGACCCAAACCGACTCACTGAGACAACCGACTCAAACGACCCTTAGACTCCCTGCGACGCTCAAACGACCATTGCGACCCAAATCGACTCACTCAGACTCAACAGACTCACTGACACTCACACCCATTTCAAATCAATAAACCATTCTGGGACTCGACAGCCTGCAAACCCTAGAAATCGACGCTCAACCGACCATCGCGACCCAAACCGACTCACTGAGACAACCGACTCTTGCGACTCAACCGACTCACTGAGACTCAACCGACTCATTGACACTCACACCCATTTCAAATCAATAAACCATTTTGGTACTCGACATCCTCCAAAACCCTAAAAATCGATCTACTTACACTTATTGACGCCATTTAAGATTAACTCGTGCTCTCTTCTCCACCGCTGCTGATTCTAGCCATTTCCTTCTTGCCAACTTCGAATCGATCCCTCTCAAGTTCGAAATCACTTGTTCTTTCTTGGCTTTTACTCTCCCAAAATGCGGGTTTGGCTTTTACTCTCCCAGAATGTGGGTTTTTTCACGTTCGAAAATTAAGGGTAAATTTGTCTTTTCTCCAGTTTTTTTTCGATTAAATAATTATTTTAGGGAAGGGTATTTTTGAAGCGTTTTAGCCCTACGAAGGTATATCTGATATTCCGCCATTAATATGTTATATGTTGATCGGGAAATTGCATATCAATAATTTCTATAAGACCGCATTTTTTATAATATAAATAAATAATAATATTATATTTAAGTTTCGCTTTGATGTTTTTGTTGGGTCACTTTTAAGTTGCCCCTAAGATATATATCCAATGGTTTGTTAATTTGGTTTAGCTCTTCTTGGCTTTAATTATTTGTATAAATTTAGAATATGAACAAAAAAAATATAAATAGGCACATTTTATCGTAATATTTAAATCATTCTGACATATTATTAAACTTTGATCTGTTAATGATGGTAAAGTCTAACTAGTTAAATTAAAAGAGTAAACCATCTCTTCTTGAATCGATCTCATGAATGGGGATGAATCACAAAAATTATATAATTTATTTCGTTGTTTGTTTCAAATATTAAAACTCATAAAAACTAAAAACCAACACTAACTCAAACCGAATAAATCAGACCGAATAAAACCAGAGATGGGAAGTGTGATGAGCCATGTGAGAATTTAGGACAAGACATTTTGTTAGGATAAGTTGTCCCACATCGGGTAGGACATGAACTTTGGGACTTGTATATATGGTGTTGGGCAACCCTAAACTCTTGAGTTAGCTTTTGGGATTAGTTAGGCCCAGCCCATATTTGACATGGTATCAGAGCCCGGTTCGTCCCGATTTGAATATACCGATGTTGGGCCCCCGATTGCGATGTCCACGCTTCAGGATCGAGCCTGAGCGTGAGGGGGAGTGTTATGATAAGTTGTCCCACATCGGGTAGGACATGAACTTT
The DNA here is from genome assembly GCA_036759665.1 of Gynandropsis gynandra. NCBI lineage: Eukaryota > Viridiplantae > Streptophyta > Magnoliopsida > Brassicales > Cleomaceae > Gynandropsis > Gynandropsis gynandra. The sequence continues at coordinate 7,071,158 of CM071861.1, read as the reverse complement.
GGGACTTGTATATATGGTGTTGGGCAACCCTAAACTCTTGAGCTAGCTTTTGGGATTAGTTAGGCCCAGCCCATATTTGACACATTTAAACACAGGACTGTGTGCGTTGGCGCTTCCTGTTGTCTCGAGAATCAACCAATATTATATGTAAAAATCTTCTTTGAGTAGTTATATTTTTTATAATTAGATGATATCTATGTTACACATGGATTTATGATAATTAAAATATATTTATCTTATATTTTATATATAATTCATTAATTTGAACATTATTATTAGATTTGCGTGGTTTTGATATAATTAAATTGTTTTTTTAAATATTGTACATATTTCATTAATTCAAACATTGTCATAAAATTTGATTTATGTATCGATCAATACAAACACATGGATGTTATTTTCAATAAAATTTTGAAAACAGATCTATGAGATATAATGTAAACTAAGACTGCAATATAACCTTCCCGACTACCTATTTGTATTTCAATTAAGTTTTGCAACATACGACCAAATCCAATAGAAAACCCAATAGCTTTACGGGTTAAAAACTTGAAAGAATACTGTTTTCAACATAAGAAATGGAGTCTCCTTTCATTTCATAAGAGCCCACATTACTCCCACACTAAAATCATGTCAGTTTTACATTCAATCGTTGAAGTTTCTCGCCAACATCATATTTAGACAATAACTATATAAAATCGACCCTAAAATGAACAATTGCATAGAAAAGTACCTCAATTAATTATCTAATGAATTATCTGATAGGCATGAGGTTTGAAGTTGGTAGTAGCTTCTCTTTCGTTCCATTTCATGCACATATTGCCATAATCCCTAAAGTTCAAAAGATTCAAAGTCATTGAAATTGAAAATACCAGATGGAGATTGAGATCTCCATATAAAAAATTTCGACACCAATCACGAAGGAGATAGATTGTATAAAATATAGAACATTAGTTTCTTTTCAAAAGCTCCTTATGGTTTTCCAAAAAACTGGTCATTTAAGCTTCTTGATATCTAGAACTACCCTAGTGAAGCCAATGCACTAATGAAGAAGAATTTGCCTTATTTTCTCCTTGATACGATTCACCATCTATTAAGTAGCGAAATGAAAATGTAGATTTGGAAAACAAAACAGACATGAAAGAACATCATATAAACTCTTCCAAACTATCATTAGTCATATGAGACTAAAATATTAACATTTTAAGGTACAATGAATATTTCTTGTATTGCAGATATTATGAGTATATCCATGATATAAAAAAAGGAATGACTCCAAGCAAAAACGAATTTTGCATTAAAAAGAAAAAAAAACATGAGGAAAAAATAGAAGAAAAAGCTTATGACTTAGATATACTATAATGACAAATCACACATTAGCTTATGACTTAGATGTAATGTAATGGCAAATCACACATTACAAAACTTTAGTTTACTACAATGCATACGCTTATTTGCATTTGCATTTAAAAAACTTACTTTTGATAGATTTTTTTCTAATTATCTTTCATATTATAACAAATAAATCTATGTGATGACATTTTAGTAAAGATAGTATATTATTTTACACATCATTAAAAACATGTTCATATTAACAACATTTTCATATATTTATATTTTCTAAAAACCTAAAGTTTTTAAATTTTCTATTAAAATATTTCAATTTTTTGTACTTTAATAAAGATTGATAAAATATTCTAAAGGGTAAAAAAAGAAAGTTATTGCATGAATGTAATTAGATACTAATATAAGATCTTTCTTTTTTTTTATCATAAAAGGCATTAAACCATGAATATCTACAAACCTTTGTTGGAACATTACAACAACTATCATTCTATTTTGGTTTCAAGGTTTTGTCCATCTCTTTATCCTTGCAAAGCGTAATACATACCAATATCTTTGCTGATACATAAATATAAAATCCATCTTTATATTATCCAAACTTCAGATAGTGAGCATCAAAATTATCCTTGATTCAAATAGATTCACTTTGGTTACAGTCACATCATACAGGAACTGCTTATCGTCGTAATACTTGAATTAAACCATTGAAAGGAAAAATACTACAGCAAGTAGGTGCATCCAATTAAACCATTGAAAGGAAAAATACTATAACCAGTAGGTGCATCCAATACTGTTTTAACACGACTTACTTCAAAATCAAATAGGTTTCTATCAGAATAATTGGTTAAAAGCAACCAAGCCAAGAAGATATAACATACAACTTACCTTGCACCTTCATCTTGCCAATGTTTTCTTGGGTTTCGTTGCAACTACCTCATTAGCAACTTCTGAAGACCGCTTTTCCAGTATTTCTTCTTCCGATTACAATAGGATTTGTTGCAACTTGTTTTTCATCGATCATTTTTTAGGTACTAAATTTCTAACAACGAAACTTAAGCTGAGAAGAATCTTTAGTCAGCTTGAAGAATATGAAATTTTTGAAGAGAAGTAGGAACAGATTAAAGATTCTCATATGTTTTTTGAAAAACAGATTCAAGATTCTGATGGTTTTCGACAATGCACTTCATAATCGAATACAAATTCAAGATTTTCCGATGTTTTTGTATTTAAAACTTCTCTAATATTTCCGGAAAACGGTTCAAGATTCTGATTGTATACAATTCATGGTGTGAAAAGTGAAATACAGATTCAAGATTCTTGGATGTCGTGTGACTGCATTTTTGTTTCAGAATAAACCAAATTTTCTCACAATGTGCAAATCCCTCGAATCATCAAAGTACCTGTGAGGTTTCCACTCATGAAGAATGCCCAAAACGAATATTGATTGTCCTCCTTTAGGAAAGAACCTTCGAGCTGTTACAACAACGTTTTCGAACATAGATGAAGACCAAGTTAAAGAATGGAGATGTGTAAATATCAAAGTAAATAAGCATTGATATTCATGTTTTAGCGGGCCTTATTTTCTCGAAAAGATAGCTTGATACCACTGATATCATCTTGAGATCTCCTTCTTTGCCTACAGATAGCTTGATACCAGTGATATCATCCTGTGCAACCCCGTTCCTTCGTCTCCTTCTTTGCCCAGAGATCGCCAACGGCTATCGTGTTTGCAATAGCAATCTGAAAATCGAGTATAGGGCCATCTACAAGTTCTTCCTAATTTATGGGAAGAAAAGGGCCAGAGATAGCATTAGAAACTAAAATGTTAGAAAACTACTACCGCGAAGAACCAAATTCTACCTCTTGTAAACAGAATGGAATCCCACTGATTTTGCGCATGTATATTTAGAGAGTTGAATCCTAACAAAGGTATATACGCTTACCTAAAACTCCTTTCATATGGTGAATCATTTTTGTATGAAGCTCTATAGCAGCGTTCAAGGTCTCGGAAATGTCATTCATATTCCACATCTAGCGTTTTCCTACACATTTGTTCTACACACTAAAAGAAAAAATGGTGATACCAGAGATGGGAAGCACAAAAGATGAAATTTAAAAAGGAGCCTTAGATACTCACCAAAATCAGTGAACCTTTTGATCGGAAGGTGAAGAAACTCCACGTTCTCCCGACATTCACCAAATTAACAAAAACAAAAATCACATAGTTAGGTGTATCTCATCACAATAACTTTTCACATAGCTATTCTATCTCAACTGATTTTGTGCTTTTAAACTTAGTGAGTTGAATCCGCATACCTCCCCAACACATAATACATCACTCTCGTGTCCTTAGTAGTGTTAATATAAAGAATACAGATTTATGTCACCAAAGTTCATATAAAAACGCCAGAAAGTCTCACACTAGTATCTATTTTTTTCTCTTCTCAAATCTACTTCCCGATTACGTTTTGGATCTGGGTTTGATCTAATAAGAGCTTTGAAGTTAATTCGAGATCAAAACTGCTTAGCAATTCAAAGTTTCATACGGCTTGATTGATGTTACCTGCAATGGCGCTCAGCTGGCATGGTTTATCCTCGAGCGACTTCATCGCCTTCTGAAGCAGCTTCAACTCCAAAGAAGGCAGATTTCCTCTCCCATGTAGTCCCTAATTTTGTGACTGCACTCCCAAATGAGTTTCTCAAATCCTCATACCTCCCCAACACGTAATACATCACTCTCGTTCGTGCCTCCAGTCCTGTTATTGTAAAGAATGCAGATTTATGTCACCAAAGTTCATATAAAAAACGCCAGAAAGTCTAAAACTTAATAACCCAAATTATGTATAATACCCGAAAAACCTGAACTACTCGAAAACCCAAATATCCAAATGTAACTCGGGTTATTTCGGATCCAATTCTTTTGAATCCGAACTCAAACCAAACCCGGACCAAAAAAAACATTCGGGTTCAATTCGGATCCAATTTTTCAAACCCCGAGGAGCTCGAAAAAGAGTTGAAACCCGAGAAACCCGAACCGAAACCCAGATTAGCTACCTCTAAATCTATAATGGCACAAAATTTAAAACTTAGATGACATTAGACATGTTTATCTTTGTGATAATGAGTGAAGTTGTTGTAACATATACCTTAGCATAACAATTAGGCTCCGGTGAATGATTGGCGAATTTGAGCTTATCTCCCTTTCGGTAAGCATCAAGAACAAACTACAGAAGGTCGGGACGTAAATTCAAGAATCCAAATAAAGATCGAAAAATGGAAAGTATAACCGATACAAAATGCTAGATGTGCCTGATAGTTTAGATTGAAGAGGAAAGACGAATTCACACGATCGTATATCTTTCCACGTTTATCTGCCTCCTTATGAGAGATGAGCTCTCCTGTGTATTCCTCTAAGTATATTCATGCTTTACGATGCTATTCTGTACGGATTCAAGAATGATTTAGCACAAGCAGTACGCAGTTCAGCTCTATACATAAATCATTTTCGATGCTACCTTCAAGAAAGCTCCCCAACTAGAGATATCTGATCTTCCAAGTAAAACCTGAATATCAACGGAAATAACAGCCTCGTAAGATCAGTAGTATTTTCATGTTCCTACACTCGTAATTATCGTCTCTTTGGTTAGGAACTCCCAGCGTACCATCGCGACAACTGCATATTGAAATTCAAAGGGTTTTATTCTTGAATCGCTCTTCGGGTTAACGTATAAAGTGGGGACAAAAGAAAAGCCTGTAATTCGTCAAAGCAATAAACTCACCTGACCCAACAATGCCTACAAACATCTGGATCGCATTCCCGATCTACCACAAAGCATGGACATTGACGACTACGACATTGACTTTTAGCACAATGGCAACCTTGAAACCGATTGTTACAGCCCTTTGGACATCTATATAAAAATAATGGGTTGGTTTTAAGATTCATGCATAAGTAAAACATTCTGTTTAAAAGTGAATAGAAGATCATTTACCCACAGTACTTCTCGCAGCATGTACCGTTTTGCAGACAACTGCAATTTTTTCCGCAAGCAGTTTGGCAATTACACGGATTGTATTGACGGCATGGCTGATCTTTCCTCTCGGTAATCCTTTTTTCTAAATGAATGATACGCACAGACTTCCAAGTATACTTAAAGCGACGCACTTTGCCACGTCTATGCAAAAATCTTGGCCTTCTTCTCACTTGGTTATTGGCCTGAATAGATATCCACATAAATGCATCAACTCACAAAAGAAGAAAGAATCTTTATCAATAGTACATAGACTGAAATATTTACTAACAATAGATCCATTAATATCAAGGTTGGAAGAGCCTTCGAGGTTTAAGGCATCGCTTCCCTGCAAGGATGCTTTATTTTCCAAACAATTCATGTATTGTAGAACCTCCCAGCATGACTTTAAACCACTCAAAAGACTTCTTGAAATCAAACAATTGGTCAGAGATAAAGAAAGATAATCAGATTACAAAATCAGAAATCTAGAGGCAGATGAAAGACCGATAATATGAAGGCTTATATCGTTTAATAAGAAATTTCACGATAACAGAATTCACGGGTCATGGGAACTACCAATCACCGCATTCAGTATACCGACCTATTCATTCCAAAAATCTCAAAGCCTTTTTGGAACAGGCTTTCCTCAAGAGGCTTCCACGATTTGTTTTCAACCAATTCTTCTATATATGCCTTTTCACCCACGAAATCCTCTTTTTTAATCGATACAAGGCACATCAAGTTCAGAAAAAACCTCATTTAATTGACCACCAGCATCATCTTCCTTCATAGAATTGTTGGTCCCATTCTTCTTAGACTTTCCATAGCTCCCGGCTTTTACATGCTTTTAAGAAGAGGACGTAGCATCTTCATTTTCTTTACATGGGTCGAACATATGTTTTGTATCACTCAATGAATGATTTCTTCTGGCAACAGAATTAGTATCAGAGTCTTCCATCTTCTTTGCCTCTTTTGTGTCCTTTGAGACACACATTCAGGAGCTCGATTATTGTTCCTCTTACGCCTTCCCCGTTTCCCACTAAATTTAGCCTTGGGTGATGATGATAAAATCTTTTTAGAATTGGTACCCGGCAGATCTTCACCCTCTGAGCCACTTGTTTCTCTGCATTTTACATTTGAAGAATCACTTTCACTTTGGCAGGGCTTTGGTTTTCTCCTAGCAAAATCACTAGCGACCTTCTTAGATGTGGTTGCACCCATACCAACTGATGTGCATGTTTTCTCTTCCACAACCCTGGTTCGTTGTTCTGGGAATGAGAAAGAGAAAGAGAAATCCTAGCTCTCGGAGAAGAAGATGAATGGACACGACGAAGTGTGGGTTTTTTTAAATGAATATTTTTAAAGAAGATGAATTATTTCCTTTTTTTTGCTGATGACATGGCAAGCTGAGAGTTCAAGAAATAACCTGTCTTTTATATATATGACTAGGATGGTACCCGCGCGTTGCGCGGGATTTTTTTTTAGTTTTATTGAAAAAATATTATAAAATATTATATTATGAAAATATCTGAATAATCAAATGCATATTTGTAAAAAAAGAATTAAGTTGCAAATCTGACAGAGAAGTGTTGCTATTTGCTAGTGATGATAGTTCATCATAGGACTTGAAACGGAAAAATTCTTTGGGGGCGTCAAACACTTTACAGACACGTTGTTCGCCTTTGCCTTTCCTGAACATCAAGCTGTGTGAGCGAGCACACGCCCTCCCGCTAGTTTCTTTGGATCCGATATGAACACTCCACCTCTTGGATCAGCTATGACTGCAATCAACAATGGAATTCCTGTAAATACTTGAGTATGAACTGGGAAAGCAACCAATGCATGAGGAGAAAGCATTTGTGCTAGTTTTTGGTGCAGCATCAGTTACCTTGCTTAGTCATGTAGACAGCGACATTGAATTCCTTTGCGATTTTGATGTGAAATCCACTCGGAATATAGCAATGACCGAGTCAACAATCGGTAAACATTCGAACCCATCAAAATCAATTCATTTGCATGTTAGATGTGATATTAGGGGAACCTAAAAGTTTTGAAAAAAAATTTCGTACCAGAAACTTAAATGGTTCTTCAGACACTTTTGCGGCAAGGCCGAGAAGCAGGTTGTATTGATGCTCGTATTTATAAGCATAGGCATAAATGATCGGTCACATCAAGATAGAATTGTGAAAATATAGGTGTATGCTGACGTTAGAGGGATATAGTATAAATTAATTTATTTGTATATATATATATATTATAGATATAGTATAAATTAATTTGCATACCGTATTAAATACAATTAATTGCATTAGTTGATTTGTATTAATCAATTATTTTATATATATATATATATTATACATAACTTATAAATTAAATTGCATTCATATTAAAATATAATTAATTGCATTGATTAATTTGTATTATATCATATATATATATATATTATACATACGATATGAATTAGTGTGCATGCAATATAAATACAATTAGTATATCTATATATATAATCACTTTAATAATTTATGTGTGTATATATATATTATACATAACGTATAAATTTGTATTAACTAATTAATTAATGTGTATTAACTAATATATAGATATATATATAGTATACATAACGTATAAATTTGAATTCACTAATTAATTAATTTGTATTAACTAATATATATATATATATATATTATACATACAGTATAAATTAATTTGCATACAGTATTAAATACAATTAATTGATTTGTATTAATCAATTATTTTATTTGTATATATATATGTGTTATATATAACGTACAAATTGAGTTGCATTCATATTAAAATATAATTAATTGCATTAATTGATTCGATTAACTCATTATATATATATATAT
>CM071861.1:7039218-7054023 GCA_036759665.1 Gynandropsis gynandra | reverse complement strand
TATAATCACGGATTGATTTAGTAGTACAGACATTTGAACCTTCGTCAATGTGGAGTCACATTGTAAGTGAAATAAATGCCTAAATTGTGACTCGTTCTCGAAGTAATGCAACTCCTGATCATTTAAGATTCCTCTCAGCATCCTTATTGTCTCGTGAGGATAACACTTCGTGGTGATCTTTGGAATTCTGTCCATGTGCTTGAATTCATACACAAATCTCGGCTTTGGTGCCACCTGCAAAATGACCAATTCCGAATACATTATACTTCTACCGACCTAAGTGACCCATGCGACCCAACCGACCCATGCGACGCAATCGACCCGTGCGACCCTCAACCGACGTGTGCGACCCATGCGACTCAAACGACCCTCAGACACTCCGCGACACTCAACCGACCCACGTCCCTCAAACGACCATTGCGACCTAACCGACTCACTGACACTGACACTCACCCGTTTCAAATCAATAAACTGAGTCCAAGATGGTCATGAAACTACTGCGACCCTTGCTACTCAACCGACTCACGGAGTCGAAGATGTTCATGCAACTCCTGCGACCCTTGCGACCTAACCGACTCACTGACACTGACACTCACCCATTTCAAATCAATAAACCATTTTGTGACTCGAAAGCTTGCAAAACCCTAGAAATCGAACTACTTACACTTATTGACGCCATTGAAGATTGACTCGTGCTCTCTTCGCCAGTGATGCTGCTGATTCTAGCCATTTTCCTTCTCGCCAACTTCAAATCGTTCCCTCTCAAGTTCGAAATCACTTATTTCTTTCTTGCTATCAACTTTTAAACAGGTTTCACGGCGAAAAACTGTTCGGCTTTCTCGTTTTCGGTAGTTTTTCACGTCGAAAAACTGCCGAACTTCCATTTTTCCACGTTCAAACATTAAGAGCAAATTTGTCTTTTCTTCAGTTTTTATTTTTCGGATTTAATAATTATTTTGGGGAAGGGTATTTTTGAAGTGGTTTAGCCCTATGAAGGTATTTCTGATATTCCGCCTTTTTAGCGTGCAGATTTATTTAAAAAGCTAAATTAAAAATTATTTTTCAATCGTGTTCCATCTTTCTCCTCAAATCCTGCGTTTTTTTCTCCAACATTCTCCATTTAATGCCTTCAATTAAACACATATTCACATATCCAGAAATCCAAATTCCACATAAACTTTGATTCTCCACAAATCCTAGCCAACCACTCCTCTGCACTGATCGACACACATATAAGATTTACGCGGCTAACCTCCTTTAGAATCATGTTCAAGGTTTTGGAGTCGACTTAACAATGAGTGAGGTCTACAAGATCGATGAGAAGAGCACGATAGGTGATGAAATTTTCTTTAACCATACAACAATGGTGTTACCGTGGAGGAAGAGCTACGGTGAAGGTTAATTCTCTCGCGTGCCTCAAGCTCCAAAAAACCACAGAATCTTCAGTTCTCCACAAACCCTAGCCAACCACTCCTTTGTGTTCATTGACACACACATATAAGGTTCACGTCGCTAACCTCCCTCAGAAGCAAGTTCAAGGTCTGGGAGACTACTCAACAATGAGCGAGGTCTGCGGAACACCATCCAATAGTCTAGCGTTAACTTTGATATCTTTCCTTGAGAAGAGAGCGGTAGGTGAAAACGATTTAATCAACCATAAAAAGACAGTGTTGTCGTGGGGAAGAGGTACGACGAAGGTTAAATCCACTTCGATTTGAGTTTACGACGTTGATTTCCCTCACAGATGGCCAAACTAATCGGTGGTTGTGCAAACCCACGTACTATTATCTTTTTTAATATTCTCTTTCACTCAATGATTCATCTCTCTTTCTCTCTTCTTTGTCAAAGTTGGAGTTAATGTCGAGTGTTTCATTCTTCTCCTCCAGATATCTCTTGGACAGCTCCTAGGAAAAAACTTCTGGAAAACCGTAGAGATGAATCAAATGAGGAAGAAGATAAATCCTTTTCGAGTTGTTATTGTAGTAGAGAATGTGATTACCTTTCTTTTCAATTAGTATTGTTCCGTCGAATGATTTATTCTTCTCCTAGATATCTCTTGGGTAGCTCATGGAAAAACACAGGTTTTAGGTTCGCAACGATGGTAAATTCCTTCGATTTGGATTTTCAGAAAACATAGATTTTGCCGATGATAATCCCCGAGTTAATTCTTGCAGTAGAGAAAGTAAATTCTTTTCGATTTGTTATTTTTTTAAAAAATGGCTAGGGTCTTGATGTGTTGGTGTTGGTGATTCTTGCAGTTTGGTTCTCATCCATTATTTCCCCATCGTCATCTATGTCCTCCCTGATGGGCTTAATCATATCTTGATAACTTACACTCCTCCCTTAGGTGATATACTGTACAACGTTTGCAAGCAACGAGATACATGGGCCTACCACTTAGGCTATTGCAAAGGTAGGAGATGTGCCATTGATCGTATCAATTATAAATGTTACTGCTTTTACTTTTAAGATGGTAGTTTATGCCATTACATACACCCATGTATCTGAATCAGTCATTCACTTGTCGTGTTACCATTTTTGGTTCATGGTTTGGGTTGTTCTTACCTAAGCAAGCACCATCTTTTGTTTCATTATGATGAGAATTAATGTTGCTCTTAAACAGCAACAAAAACTGAGATCTTGTATTTATTTGCTTAGAACAAATTAAGATTCACAATTTTGCCTTTTGTCCAGATCGCACCATACGAGAGAACGATATTAAGCAAATGTTTTTACTACAAGAAGGTAAGAGAAACATGGTTGTTTCGATAAATTTCTCGAGATATAAGGAATTGGTTATAGATTCACTTTTTATGTAGTTTTAATATTCGTGATTTTTCTTTCTGCAGCTCTTTCACAGCTTCCTTCCTTTCACACATGCGTAGGAGCTAATGATGAGAAGCTAACCACAAAATGGTACAAAAAAAAACGATAGATACTTCTCTTCATCTTTCTCAAATGTTTTTAATTGATTCGATTCAAAATAATAAGATGTTGTCCTACTCAAACTATGAGGGCTTTCATTTTGTTGTTAGGAACCGAATTGGTCTTTGGACCTCGAGTTAAATCCGCTGATGTGAGAAGGAAAACGCTTTTAACAGTCACTAGAGAGACTATAAATTACAAGATCAAGATCGTCGCCTGGTATGAACTTCTTAATAGTGGTCTTATGGAAGTCGTCGACAGATTATCATTTTCCTCGTATCAATGACTTGTCTTTTTTCTATTAAAGAATCAATGTGGAGATATAAAAATGTCTTAAGGAAAAATAAAATCATATTAGTATGGCTTTAATGATTATGCATATCTTGTAGTTTTCCGGAGAGTAGAGCTTCTAGGGTGACATCGAAGAATTCCCTAGACATTTGGGACATCTAGGTCTACGACGGATTCACCGATCTGTTCTTGCTTCTCTATATATTTTTTTTAATAAGCTAACCTCAACATATCTAATGATTATGCATATCTTGCAGTTTTACAGAGACTAGAGCTTTTTGGATGACACCGAGGAAGGTCCTAGACATTTGGGACATCCCGGTCTACCATAGAGTCACCAACCTGTTATTGCTTCTCTATATATTTCTTAATAATGAAACCTCAACATATCTAATGATTATGCATCTCTTGCAGTTTTACATGGACATAAAATTTGTCATATGCTTTGCATCCCAACGGTACGAGTAATTAATTAAGAAATTTGCATTATGGCACGTATGAGATAATTTCCAAAACCATGACCGCAATTGCTACAACAGGGATGGACCCGTACAAGTGTCTTAACATATTTTTCAGCGTTTTCCATCTTGTGTATGGATATTTGTATGTATAGCGTGATAAATTTATCTGATAAACATTTCCTTCCAAGTAATTCAAGTTCTATGCTAATCCAATGTAGTGAGCTCCGAGAAGATGATTGGTTAAATGAGATATGTATGGGATATTATGGAAAGCTTAAGTGAAAATCTTAAAAAGAACAATAGAGAACCCAATAGCCAAACCGTGATAAGATCACATTGTGTAGTGTTACAAAAAAGTGGCCATATACCTTATAATACGTTGGTCACGCAACACTCTGCTACATTGTTGTCTTCTTATATTATTTTTCTGAAGTATTAGATGTCTCTTTTCTTTGTCAAAGTCAGAGAAAATGATATAACATGAAGTATTATATATTGAAATAAAATTTAAAAAAAATTATAGTCTTTTATATAATAATAATAATATATTTTTATATATATCGTTCGCGTATTACATATCAACTACTATTTATTAATATGTCATAATATTTTATACTTGTAACATCGTTGCCAATTTAATTTTACTATGTTTATGATTTTGATACTCCAATTACAATATCATTCGAAACAAATCGGGTTTAAACTTCCATTTCTCTTTTATTTCCTACATATCTTTCGTAATGCTATTATTTTATGCAATGGTTATCTCAAAAGTTGTTTTTATTTAGAATCAAAAACTACAATTTTATGATCGTTTTGTTTATTAAAAGCTCAAATATATTGACCATTTTCTTTTGAAATGATATACAAACTATGTCATCAACATCAATTTTCTGTGTCTCTGAATGACTTCACACTATGTACAATAAAAAACAAAATTGAATTAAAATTAATTCAATTGTAAATAACTTTAAAATATATTTAATATTTTTAATAAATAAAAAATTATAGCAATATAATACAAAAATATAGAGAAAATTTATTTTATTTGTTTGTACTTGTCATTTTAAAATTGTGGTTAATTATAGATTTTCGTGTTAAACAAATAGTTTTTCATATAGTAATGTATGTTTCTAGAATTGAAAAAATGAAAATGTAATCATAATATATATATTAATTTAATTTATATAAAATAAAAAAACTAATATAAAAATATATAAAATAATATAATACTTAAATTGTTTCTAATTTCACGTGATATTCTATTATCTTTTCATAATTATGATCCTACATCAATAAAAATTCTAAAAAACTAGATGAATAATAATTAACGAAAAGGCGATTCAAGGGTTGAAACTAAGAGCACGACGAGTGCGATGAACCGAGAACCCACAAGATATGACTTTACAAAGCTTTATCAAGAGTTTAATGGTTTATTTTCTAGAAATACCTAGCCCTTTTATCTTTGAATTAGCATATCAAATTTCACAATTTATACTATTGATCTCTTTCTCATTAAATCTAATTTATGTAGTGCTATTAGAGACTCTTATTTTAATGGCCTGCTTATTTTGTAGGTGTCTAAGATGATTCCTACATGATTTTTATTTCTTTTTGCATCTCCGAGTCAGTTGGAACACATATTGTGCCTTAGTACAATACTCAAGCCTTGCGCTTAACCAATATGGTATGCTATCCGAGTAGGGTTATTTTCTAGCTAATCAAACCATACAATTTATGATTTAAAATTCCTAGAGAAGTTCCAACGTAGTTCTAAGGTGATGCAAAATAAATGCATTGGCCTTAAAAAACTACACTTACTCATTTTTCGAGAAAACCCTTTGGGTATTTGAGTTGCCACGACCAACCTTTTCTTCGACTATTTTGGTGGTATGAGTTTAACCACTCTTTTCCAAAAGTACTATTACTTGATGATCAGTTGCTTTATTTTGTACATTTTATATAAGAAACTAACTTAAGTATCCAATCATGCAGATTGTTATTTGGTATTTGAGGAAGATACTGATGATGAGAAGGTTATCAAAGTGTGCAACTATTATGCAATGCTTTTCATCACTAAATATTATGTATGTTCTAATGCAACTCTGAAAATTCATGTCCATCTGTATTTTATATATTGTTGCACATGTCACATTATAAAAATCGAGAACTCGTGATATTTTTCCCTTTAAAATAGAAATTTATTAATATTCTGCATAATGCACGGGTCTATTTCTAGTGATATACAATATTGTTGATAGGATAAGGATTCAATTATGGTTATTTTGGTATATACTTATTGTAAAAACTAAGAGTGAAAAATATAATTACTATATTTAAATTTTTGTTAGAGGAGAAACGTCCAGACTAATGTCTTTTTTATTTTTATAAGTTAATCTTTAAATTATCTATTATCTAGGATAATTATTTCTTTCTTTATTTAGGTTATTGAGCTATTTTTTTATAAGTTAATCTTTAAATTATCTATTATCTAGGATAATTATTTTTTTTTGTTTATTTAGGTTATTGAGCATCGTGAAAAGTTGAACTTATTAAGAAAAAAAATCGTGAAATTCTAAATTTGTAGTCGAATGCAGTTAGAGTCGATGGAAGGTTAAAATATTAGAAAGGCTACTTTTAGAATCTCAGAAATTATTGTTCATGACGACGGTTATAAAAGAATGATTGTGACAAGTTAGGAAGTCGATTTATGCTTTGAGAGAATTTGAAGGTATACTCTTGAAGATAATAAAAACCCATAAAGAATTGTTTGAGTGTGGGAAGTTGAACATTGGTTATTATTTTTGTTCTAACTCAATGAGAGTTAACTGTGGTATTATTGAATACATTGTAATATCAATCAAGTACACTTGAAAATTTTTGCGTGAGTAGAAAAAAATAGTTTGTGATATACAATTTCTTATTTCAATATTTTTGTTGTACGTGTTTTTCTTTAATTTTTTCAATTGATCTAAGAGTAGAAAACCAAAGATATATATTTTATCTAGTTTTTTGTGTGAGTACCTAAAGACAATATGTAAGGTGCAAGAGATATGTACTCTTTCGAATAACAAGTTATGCTTGATGCATCCAGTTACATATATTGGAAGGTGAAGACGCAACAAATATCAAAGACATTGATGAGGATGCAAAGAGTGCTGTTAAGAATGGATGGAGTTCACCTATGATAGTAGATGTAACACCTATATCCCACAATCCTCCATCGGAATTTGGAATCTCCATCATCAGCCTCCCCAAGGTGGCCATATGTATCAACAATCTAAATAACAAAAACTATACATTATTAAAATTCAAATTAAAATACACATCGGAAATCCAAAAACATAAATATATTGTCTTGAAACATACATCAAAATACATAAATATATTGTTTTGAAACATTAAATCAATATACATAAAAAATAAAAGAAAAGTTAATGGTCTTTGGAAAAACACCATTGTAACCCCTTGACACCATCTTTTTGATTTTCATACGCGTCCATGTTCCCTATCCAATCATTATAGCCCACAAATGGGGTGAATACGTTTACTCACACACTCAATGAGACCTATACATTTAGAATCTTTGTGTTGCTTTGAATATTTTGGTTTTGCTTTGAAGATTTTTCTTTTCTATCAAATAGTTTTCTTTTATCTCGAACTCTTAATTCTCTGTTGCATCGAAGATTTTTTGTTTTCCATATATGTGTTTGAATAAGTCTTAGCAAGCGGAGTATCGATCAAATAAAAGTAAAAATGGACATTTTCATGTATTTGATACCTGAGAAGATAGAGTCGCCCGTCATGCCAGAAATCACTACTATTCGTATGATGTGCAAAGCTAAGAGTGTAGGAGGGAGATGTGGCTGCATTTATAGGACTTTGTCACTTGTGAAATATTAGGTAGAGGGTGAGGTTTGAATGTGTGGCATAATACAATAGCAAAGGAAACATAAAGGCAACGTAGTTACCTACTAGGTCGAGAGTGGCCAGAAGTCGCTTCATTTGATTTGGAAGAATAAGAACCAGAGGTTGATGATGATGAAGATATAGAGAAGAGCGGATTTTGCTATTCCAAACTCAATCGTTCATCGCTTTAAGCTGTGGGTTAGGCGAAAAGTCACAGAAAGTGCATGAGGTAGATACAACGAATTGCCATTGAATTGGATTTGAACTTAGTTCATTGTATCAACCCCAACGCTATTTAAAGAAGATGGAAGAGTGTTTTTCCTCCCTCTGGTGACGTAGCAGCACCAAAAGAGAGGAAAAACATACCTCTTTTATATAATAGATTTGAAAAACTTAAGACTAGAGAAAGATTAGAAGAGATTAGAGGAGATAATGCAAGACATAATAAAATAATTACTAACTCAATTATGAGCTAAGTATTACATTTTGTATTTTTTCATTACATGTACATACAGGTAGGATATTTTTATTTTACATTACGGTACAAATGATTAGTAAAAATACTAGTAAAGTAGCCTAATTACAACAAGAAAATACTAAATACACATAATACCTAAATGAGAAAAGGATATTCTCTTATTTCCATAAGGAGTGGACATTACAAGGAACTGAGAAAAGGAACATTTCTCAGTGGACGGCTCACAAGAGGAGAAAAACATTCTAAGTGAAGTAAAGTTTTTACTCCATGGATAGTGATCCAAACACCTAAGTGGAGTAGAGTGTTTAACATTCTCCTTCAAGCTCGGAACGATCTTAATGCCATGAAGTGATACCTTGTTAAAACCTTTAGTAAGACCCAGTGGGATAAAATCTTAGTGAAGGATAAAGAGTACACACACGATTCATATGTTTGAGGAGATTGTTCGAGCTTGCATTTTTATGAAGATCTGGAAAGCCAATTTGTTTGTGCAGTTCTAAACATATTTGCTCACTTGTATCTTTGGTGAAGACGTCTATCAGTTGATCAGTGCTTAGAGTGTATGTGGTGGTAATTATGCTATCTTTGATTTTGCCTCGGATGAAATGACAATCTATCTTGATGTGTTTGGTGTGTTCATGGAAGATGGACTGGCTACAATATGAAGGGTTGTTTGGTTGTCATAGTAAAGAACCATTGGTCGAATGGTCTTGATCCCTAGTCTTCTAAGAATTGCTTATATCTAGAATAGTTCGCAATTTGAGTTTGTCATGGCTCTATACTCAGTTTATGCACTTGATCTTGCCATGGTACTTTGCTTCTTGCCTTTCCATCTAACCATGTTACCTCCTACAAATGTCAAATACTTGTGGTGGACCTTCAATTATCCTTGTCTCCAGACCTCTAAATCGCAATGGTCTATGATGTCGAAGTTGTTGATGTATTTGAGAATCCACTCCACCATTTTCCATTCACGTGGAGTTGGAGCATACATATATTTGCTAATCCGGTACACAAAAAGAATATATCAGGTCGCGTAATCGTAAGATATATTAACTTACCTACGGTTCGCCGATATCCTTCCACATCCTTGATGGGTTTTCCCATATCGACGATCTTTGAACTTTTTGTCAAAAAGTATTTTGAATGCTCATAATTTATTTAATTCACATAATAGATCAAGGGAAATTTTTATTTCAGAGAGAAATAGGTCACCGTTTGGATGAACAACTTCAATACCCCGAAAACACTTCAACTCTCTTAAGTACTAGACATTAGACTTATTCTTATGGAAATTTTCGGTGTTTTCAATTCCTTTATCATCATTTTATGTAATAATAATATCATATAGAATAACTAATATGATAATGGTTCCTAATTCACCTTGAATCGAAAACAATGAATGATCGGGTTCAGATTTATGATAACCGTTTTCTAGTAAAACATTATGAAGAGTTTGATACTAGGTACAAAGATATTGTTTCAACTCGTATTCAATTTCTTTAGCTGACATACCATGATGTTATCGAGTTGGGTATATCCTGGAGGAAGCTTTATGAGACTTCTTGCTCCATGTTGTCTTGTAAGAACGCATTCTTGACATCTCATGTTCTATTATTTTCAAGAGCTTTGATTTCCTCTTCCATAACTTGTTGTCATGCTGGGATAGATCGAGCTTCATCATATGACACAGTCTAATGAATGTAATTAATTTTACTCACAAGATTTAATGATATGATCCTAGATTGATGTTTTATTGTTAGTTTAGCAACCTCAAAGCAGAACCTAGAATTTATATTCTCGAAGAAAGGACATCCTAAACCCCGAAATACAACCCGACTAGAGAACCTCAAACTCAACAAACAACGCCATAATACTTGTGATCTAGTGTTGTTAAGTCGGTGAACAACTCGTAATCTCTCCAAGAGTTCGCTAGCTAAATCTCAAGCATTAGCACAAAAAAGACACTCTAAAATCATCACAACTTCATTTACATGTCATAAAATAGGTCCTCTATTTAAAAATACCAAACAATAATGGAAAACGGAATAAAATAAGCTAACTTAAAAAACTTGATAAAATCGTTCGGTCAAATAGTTAGACCACTCGTTTAAGCACCACATAAGTCTCAACCCTAAAACTATAAAACTAAATAAAATTAGACCAAATAAAATTCTCAAGTTAAGAGTTTTCTTGCTCTAGTCGAGTACATTGGCCGAGAAAATATTGTTCTTGCAACTACAAAAAAACAGGTCATTTTCAACAGTCAAATCCATTGGAAATGTCTCATTTTCCGTTGCAAATTACCTTTTCCAATGGATTCCAATAGATTCTAGGATATTGAAAATCAATCGTTGAAAACACACATCAATTGCAATTTGCAACGGCTTTGCGACGTATAATATCCATTCAATGGTATCAAGTGATTATGACGGATATAGTTGTTGTTTATTATAACGGATGCCTGTTACAAATTTTCAAGTGATGATCATTGGAACATATCAATGGGCATCCATTACAAATGTTTCTTGGATACAATGGGCATCCGTTGAAATTGTTGGCGAGAATTACCAACGGTTATCCAATGGTTTGGTTTTTAGCAGGAAATTTTAAATGTTATAATAAAAGTTATAATGAACGGACACCCGTTGATCAACATTGTTCTTTTTTCAAGGGACATCCGTTGATGATATGAAAAATTATTTAAAGTAAAAATGAAATAAAATAAAATAAAAAAGTATTTTTATATTTACAAATTTTTATACAAAAATTAAAAACGCATTGCCTACATATCATCTAAACGAGCATCATCATCTTCATCAACGTCTTTGAAAATGCCTCAGGAAGTGGTTGTGTTAGAGTCCATGATCGGTTCTTGTCTCGACGTGGTTGCCTCCGTCGGTAGTGGTGGCTGATACGCTTGACCAGTCATCAACGTGATAATATTGTCCATATGACGCATATGCGCTTGCGTTTCTCGAAGCATAGATTGCATTGCTCAAAGTGGATCTTACATCGCTCGAAGTGTAGTCTCGAGCTGCTCGATGCATCATTCTTGCATGAAGGTCACTTGGAACATGGAGGATATTTTCGTGGCGTCCTCTACAATATATTTTTTAGAGAACCAGGTCGTATAGAAGCCCATAATATAGCCTAACAGAAAGCAATATGAAACAAATTAAAGTTAGTATATAGATTTAAAATATATTATATAATTAATGAATTACTAACATTAACGTTATTTACCTATAAATAAATTTTGTGCTTTTGTAAAAGACTAAGTTCATCATGAGATAAAATGACCCTTGTGATTGCTGTGTGATCTTCTCTGTCACACCATCCACTCTGCCTGGGGGTCAACCAACTCATCTTCGTCAACCTCTTACACCATGACAGATTTTTTCTTGACATGAGTCTCAACGATTAGTTCAAGAAAAGTCGGTTCTCTTCCTATCCCCTACATCTGTTATATTAAAATAATATGATTAGTTAATAATTTTACAGAAAAATAAATTAAAATTATAAATTAAAATTTTTTACCAACTCTTTTTTTCTTTTCGGAAACGACTTCAATCTCGAGGTATACCGAAGCGAATAATCCTCGGTAACTTTCTCGCCATACTGATATTTTTACCTTTTCGCTTTAGCCTTGAAGTCCTCTCACTTCCAATGTTGGACGAGTAGGTTTAATACCTCGTATGTTTTTCATGTCGGTTTGGCGTTCTTGTTAAAATAGTTGTGATTGGTGTTGTTTATCATCAAGCGCAAGGGAGCTTGCTTATTGTGCATCCAGGCGGTATAGATGCGTGATATGTACTTCTTCTACTATCTATATTCAAGCTACAAAGTTAAATATAAAAAATTAATTATTAATCAAATTCAGTAATAATATTAAATTAAATCTTATGTTATATCACTTACGATAAATGTACATCACAATCGGCGATGTATATCCAATTGGCATCACCTACCAAGAATAGTACTACCAATCTTGTAAAGAACCTTAGATTATATTGTTGTTCGTTTGTTTAAGAACATCATACACATTAAACCTACACGTGTAAAAAAAATCGTTAAATGATTTTTAAAATTAATACAAATATATATGTGCAAATAAATAGTATTTTACCATAACGTCCAGTCAAGACGTTTAGGATCGATGATGGGAAAACCTGGACACTCGTCAAAGGTATCGATCAAAGCATCATTATCCACCATATCGTCATCATCATCAAATATCGTAGTGTCGATAAGGGTGTAAAATGAGCCGACGGCTCACGAGCCACCTCTAGCACGACCATATTTAAGCGAATTGAGCTGGATATTTTCTAGCTCATTTGTAAAACGAGCTAACGAGTTGAACCGAAAACAAATTAGAGTTTTGACGAGCTAGCTCGTATGCTGAGTATAAAATCACATGCAAATCACATTTTCTATTTCAACATATTACAAATATTCGTTTTATTTATTAAATACTATTTAAGGAAAAATGATATACTATTTACATATTATAATTATCATTTACGTATTTCTAATAAATTAATATATTTTTATTATAAAATATATTTGAAAGAATATGTTTATGTATTCGATATTTTATTTGATATTCGATAAATTTGGTTCCAATTAGTATTTTGATATTTAATTTACTTTCTATTCGAATTAATTTTTTATATTTTAGATATTAGATATGGTTTAAGGATTATTAACATATAATATTAATATGTTATAACTCTTTTAAGTTCAATAACCTAGCTCGTGAGCCAACTCGTTTTTTAGCGAGCTAAATGCAAGCTGAGATGAACTGGGATATCCAGCTCATTAAAGGAGCCGAGCTGAGCCAGCTCATTTTTTGGTAAGATGTTGGCGAGCTGAGCCGTGCGGAGGAGGTGGTGGTGCGGCTCCTGCGAAACCTGTCAACAATCCATTGTGACCAATATATCATCGAGTTCTCATTTTGTTTATATGCTTAGGATTAGTGTTTGAGAGAATTTTTTGTTTTGGTTCGAGATTATGGTAAAAATGAACTGTTCAACGGGTTAAATAAAGAATTTTCCAGGGGACATCCGTTGGAAGTTCCAATAGATGCTCGTTGGAAATTATGTCCAATCTACGAAAGTCATTAATTGACATGATTATTGAGTTTCCAATGGTTATATGTATTTTGTTCAATGGGATCATGCTGGAAATCCAAAAGGATGCCCGTTGGAAGTTATCCTCCCGATGGAACGAGCTACCCAGGCTGAGCATTGCCATCGTAACCTATTCCAAAGGATACACGTAGCAAATTTCCAACAGACATCCTTTGGAATTATGCATTTCAACGAGTATCCATTGAAAAATGCCAATGGATGCCCGTTGAAAAGTGGAAAACCGTAAAAATTTTCTAAGTGTTGAAAAAAATTCAAACGCTTTAACGGGCATCCATTGCAAGTTCCAAAGGATGCCCGCTGTAAATGGAAAATATAATTAAAAAACATTACAAAAAGTTTGATATTATATCTACATAATGTATATATATTCTTCCATTCATTCTTCAATTGGTGAGTCTTCCTTCAATGGTGCATGGAATTCATCACCATGTTCATATTCTGCGTCTTCTGGTTCAATGTCTTCATAATCGCTGATATATTTTCCATCTATGTCGGTTGCTGCGAGAATATCTTCACGATTGTTTGTATCAATTAACCGTATAGGCTCAGAGTAATCGGTTTGCAACATATCTCCTTTTTCTTCTGTGTTAATAACACCACACGGTTTAATCTTAAATATGGCCCACCACTCTTCTCTTCGATGTTTTCATGGTTTTGATAGTGCACATAACATACCTGATTTGCTTGATCTGTTTTGATGAATGGTCATACTTTGCATATTGTTGTGTCGGTTTGATGTCAATTCCTGTTCATCGATTTTTTCGTATACCATGTCCTATGGTTGGATCGAACCACTGACATTTAAAAGGCCTTATCTTCAATCCAATGAGACCAAGATATTCCACCTGTAGGATTTGGTGCAAAATACCGTAGAAATTATCATTAGTTATTTCATTATTAACGCAAACGTTGTAATTGAATGTGCTTAGGTTTTTCGTGCTCGTAAGTGTGGAATGTGTATCCCCAAATAAATATAATTGGCCAACACAATATATTTCTTGCAAGATCGTTAGTCAAATCTCTTAACCATGTAGGATTTCTCTAACTTCAAATCTTAACCTATATAAAATAAAAATGAATGAGTACAAAAATATGTGTACTTAAGTAATCTCTCAGCCACAGGCATAATGTTGAACATTTATTTCGTTGATCTCATCTACGTTTAAATGAGGATATGTACCCATTATTTTTCATAAAAAACTTGTAATGAAAATATGTTACACACACACACATATATATATATATATATGTTTGTAAATTAAAAGATCAAAAGTCATCGCTTTGTACCTTTTGAAAGGTAATAGCTCTTGAAAATTTAATAATATATATGTGTGGACATGATTACACTCCTCTAGTGTTAGCTAATATTTTTCAGATTTCCCTCTCACACGTCCAGTTGATGTAAAGACTCAGGAATTGCACTAAATAAGAATTATATTGATATAGATAGTTTACGTGATCTTCTTCCGAGCGTCTTTATTTCTTCGAAATATGCGATTCGAAATAAAATGTGTTGAAATATGTGATTTCTTCCAACAAGTTTTGTTTGACAATAGATCCTTCAACCGCTGCTTTGTTTTTTCTTTTA
>CM071861.1:7004962-7039189 GCA_036759665.1 Gynandropsis gynandra | reverse complement strand
CTGTTTCTTCGGGATATGTAACGCGAAATAAAATATATTGAAGTATGTGATTTCTTCCAACAAGTATTGTTTAACAATAGATCTTTCAACCGTTGCTTTGGATTTTGCCTTTTTCTTAAGATGAAGGTAAAACCTTTCGAATGGATACATCCACCTAAATTGAACCGGACCATCGAGTCTTGCCTCGTCTAGTAAATGTATTGGAAAATGTTCCATGATATTGAAGAAATCTAATGTTCAATTTATTCTAATGGTCACATCAAAACTCTAACTTTCCAAACGGGAATCCGTTGGAAATTTCAACAGATGATTATTGGATATAGCAATGGTCATCCGTTGAAATACTTTGTCAGTTTTCAATGGCCTTCCAACGTATTCATTAACAAATTCACAACGGATTATATTTGTTTAAAATCTGTTTAATATGCCAATGAATTCGGATTTGTGACCATTGATAATTCCCTATTTTCCGTTGAAATATTTATAGATGGAAAGATCTGTTGATTCAACTGTTGATATTTGGGTGTTTTAAATTTTTGTAGTGGGTCGAGCATTGCCTGATGCTCATGTTTCTTGCTCCTCTTGACCTCCTCTCCTTGTAGGGACCTCATTTAGTCTTTTTAAATGTTCCTTGATGTCCTCATGGGGTTCTTATCCATTCTTTCATGTCCAATTGTGTGAACACATCTTGAACCTCCTTTGCCTTGCTCTCATTGTTTGTCCACGTGCAAACACATCTCAAAGCTCCTTTACCTTGTCTTTCGTTGTTTGTCCGGGTAACTCGCTTTTGTAGGTGTTAGGGTTGATGCGTTTGCATCAGAAGTTGCAATTTGTTCCTTTGTATGATTCTTTCTTTGAGAACATCCACCCGCGCCTCATTTCTTAGCTAGAATATTGTCCACACCACATCTTTCCATTTTTTATTATCTGGTGGTTGCTTCTTCCAAAATTCGTTATTATAACTATGCAATGATTTAGTGATACACGCCTGGACAATCCGCTAATTCATCACGCGAATAGGATTATTTGCTTAAGGAGGATCTCTTAACTCACCTAAGGAAACTCTCAAAGAAATTTTTCGTTGATGGTGGATGGTGGTGGTTGATGGTGGAGGATCTCTTGATTGGTCTAAGAACTCTCTTCAAGATTTGTCTGACAAAGATGGAAGATGGAGGTTGATTGTGGTAAAGTAGATGTTTATGGTTGAGCGAATGACATCATAAGAGATGTGGAAGCCTCTTGATATAGTCGGATATGACGTCAATAGTTCCCGGAACAAGTTGAAGACCATGTTCTTCACAACTATCAAGAAAACGAAAGTTTTATTTCTTCTCAAATTTCCAGGTGTCTTTACAAATGAAATGGAGTCATTTATATAGAAGAAATTCCATGTTAACACAAGAAAAGTGCATAAAGGAAGGATACAGATTGATCAACTAGCCATTGGGAAGATTTTCTAGCCATTGGGAAGATATTCTAGCCATTGGAAATCTTCAGAAGAGGCAAGTAAACGATCTAGTGGGATAAGATTGATTTGGAGGATTTTCTAGTTGTTGGAAATGATTTTTTGGCCTATGGAAAGGATAAGGAAAGATCTAGGTGGACCGGTTAAGGTCCGGATTAATGTAAAAGACAACCATGGTGTTTCCTCAAGTTGGGCTCGAATCCTAATTTCATTAAGAGCATTTCGTGCCTCCTTCATAATCTATGTTGTCTTCTTATGCAAGCTCTTTTCTCGTCCACGTGTGAGGAGGCCGTGGGAAGTTTTTGTTCGCTCGAATCCTTGAGTTAGCTTCTCATTTCTCAACAACAACAAAGAGAGAATCTTTGTTTCGGATCTTTGGAAGTCCAAAAACAAATTCCATCGACAAGTTACTCCACGGATGAGTTGGGATGGGTAGATGAAGATACAATCCGTGGGGATGGGTGTGTATTATGTACAAGTGAGATGATATTTCTAAGCATGAGAATTGTTCTCACATATATGAATTCGTTAAATATTCCGAAAAATATCATTTTGTTCCTATCAAAGAATTCAATCATCTTAAATGGATCTACCTACTCTTGTAGTCTAGATCCAATTCAAATGTTTCAATCAAAGATATCCCTATCTAAGACCTATGTACTTAACGTGTTATTAATACATTCACCTTCTATCGAAATCTAACCCATATCCTACATTTTAATCATTGACTTGTCCATCTAATGACCTACATGTTGAATGCATTATTGTCCAATATCATTATCTCTAAACCATTTAGCCTACCTCTCGATATGATCATTTATGTCTATCTAATGCATATGATCAAGCCTAATTTTATGTCTCCGTTTTATTGAAACCATTTGACAATCAATTTAAGGGTCCCATTAAAAAATTGAAGAATAAAATATGTATCAAATGTGATAGCAAATTCAAAAAATCTGATCATTAAGTACAATGAGTTTGCATACACAAACTCTAGCCTAAACATGGATCAAACTTATTGATCTACATCTTAGAAAAGAGTTACAATGTTACACAAGTAAAAAAGAGGGTTTGTGAAAGCTCAATCGATCTCTTGATCAATTGCCACCATGACCTCGCCTTTGACTGATCTTCACAAATAGTTCAATTCTTTGATGAAGTTAGAAAAGCTTTTTCACTCTTCTGCGCGATCCCAAAATCTCTTTTATCGGTTTTTCTCTATCTATTTTGTCTTCCCCCATACTTTTTTTTGTCTAAATTCATCCATCAATTTATGCTCGGACCGAGCAGTTGGTTGTTTCGTGCATTTTCCTTGCATATCAAAGCTAAATTCGACATTTTTAGGCAGATTGCACTTGACCGAGTCGAAATATGCTTAGGTTGAGCAAACCTACGGGTGTGAAAACTTCTTTGTCTGACTGAGCACTCGATCTAATTAGTCTCTACTCAGGTAGAGCAAATCCTTTGGAATGACTTCGGTGTTTTGTACAAACAGAGTGATTAATCGCTTTACCTGAGCGTTTTTCTAAAATATTTGAGCATCTAAGTTTGATATTTTCTTGATCAAGCGATTTTGTGCTTGGGTCGAACGTTTCTTCTGTTTCAATCCTTGATGCTTCCTTTGTGTTATATTTCTCCATAATGTGCTCCTTAGTCTCTATTGTCTAACAAATCATAAAATAATCCCAAAATATAAAAAGAAACTAAAGAGAATAAAATAATCCCAAACATTATAGAAATCTAATCATAGAGTTAAAACAGTTTCATCAGTACATCCACTCAAAATATGTGTGGTATCTTTTCCTTTAAAAACCTATTTTCTCCCACATTGTTAATAGCAGTATATGTTACTACTTGCAACATTTTCAACACCAGCCTCCTCAATGCAATTATCAATGTATTCAAAGATATATTCACTTATATGACAATTTTTTGGATCATCCTTAGAAGACTTGAAACAAGTGTCTGCCTTGGAAATAATATAATTCTAACCATATCAAAACCCTACACTAACATAATTCTAAGCCCTAACATTCCACAAAGCCTAAACTAACATAATTCTATCCTTAAATTCCAAAAAACAAGCGAACCGATAAACCTTATGCCTGCATCTCTAATTTATGTCCTAACTAAAATATAATTTCTCAACCAAAACCGAGTCGGCGAC
Organism: Gynandropsis gynandra; assembly: GCA_036759665.1. Taxonomy (NCBI): domain Eukaryota; kingdom Viridiplantae; phylum Streptophyta; class Magnoliopsida; order Brassicales; family Cleomaceae; genus Gynandropsis; species Gynandropsis gynandra. Next base: position 7,035,557 of record CM071861.1, on the reverse strand, counting down.
GAATGGAGCGAAGGAAAAGTGAAAGAAAAGAAGGCGATAGGTGAATCGAACGATGATGACATTATGCAGGCAAACATGTGGAGGGAATGACATGATGACGAGGAGAAAGAAAACAGTGCAAAGGCGAACAACGAACGACGTAAAGGGAAATTATGATCGGGGAAAGACAAACGGTTTGTAAAAGAGATTGCATCATGATGCGAATCATGCGATCCGAACGATGATTCTAGTGTTAATTCTTTAGGTTTACATAGTTTTTCTTTCAACCACTCAAAACGAAAGAGGTTTGGACTTTTTCAATATAGCGTCGTTTTGAATGGAATTGCTAAAAAAAATTGCATAGACGGCCAAGCCCAGACGTCGACCAACTTTAAACCCGATTTGTTTGACTTTTAACGACCATCCGCCTCCGAGCACATGGGCAGCGTGGGACTGCCGCCTAGAATGCGTTCCAATACTTATTATTATTATTATTATTATTATTATTATTATTATTATTATTATTATTATTAACTCCCTGGTACAAACAAGTACCGAAAACGTTGAGTGGGCCATCTTTTTTTCAATCATTTTGAAAATTGTACTTCAATTTTATTTACTTAGTTTATCACTCATGTAATATATTGGCTTGTGCTTCATGAATTCCTCTTGATAGATTTTGTAAGAAACAAAAAGAAAAGATAAAGAAAAGGTGTGAGAAGGCACATGCCTCGTGGTTTTTTTCAATCATTTTGAAAATTGTACTTCAATTTTATTTACTTAGTTTATCACTCATGTAATATATTGGCTTGTGCTTCATGAATTCCTCTTGATAGATTTTGTAAGAAACAAAAAGAAAAGATAAAGAAAAGGTGTGAGAAGGCACAAATCCATGCCTCGTGGTGGTATGTATTTTATCCCAAATGGTGATAGCACAATCTCCAAGACACCTTCGAGAAAGAGTGAATTGATTCCAACACACCAAAATGTAGTCGTTGAACTTGGTTACTGCCAGTTTCACCTTCTTAAGTTCAGATGGCAATAAAAAACCATTGTTGTCTTTCAATTCACTCAAACTAAGCTTTTGCATCTCCTCGACCAATGAACATAGGAATCGTCATCTTGATGCTATTGATGCCATCATCAATTCGATCCCTTATGCATTATTGTGCCTCATGGGACGATCATATTCCTTGTTTACAAGCCCAGTATACTCGTCTTCATCCATGTCTAGAGGGTATGGATTACGAGCTGGATATTGTCTCCCTCCGTTGTGTCTCTCCATGTGCTATTGCTTTTACATGACCATATCGTTGGTTGACAGTAGTGAAGTCGTGAATCATATGTCAGAACTCATCCATCATCAATTACACTTTCGTGTCTCTTTTACCTCGTGATGGTTTTTTATGATGGTATCCTGAAGTATAAATCAACGTGATAGCTATAAAACATAAAAGTAAGTAAAAATAGAAAAAAGATGAATAAAAAGGAGATGAACGAAGTCCGCGATCTTTCAAAAACTATTTTGCTCGATTTTCACTCGCTATCATGTGTTTTCCTCACCTTCAATTGTTTGATTTATTTAAAACTCAAGAACGGCTCGAAATGAAATCTCAATGCTTTAACTAAGGAATTTTTCTATTTTATCCTAAGAATTATTTATATTTTTCTTCTACCCTTTTCTTTTTATGTGTTTTCCTTTTCTCTTTTTCTTATTCTGTGTGCTTTTTCTTTTTTCTTTTCTTCCTTTTGTTGTAGTTTTCTTCTTTTTTTTTGCCTTTTGATTTTTCTTCCTTTTTGTTGTTTTCCATTTTTTGGTGTTTTTCCTATCCTTTTTCTTAATTTTTTTCGTTCTTTTTTCTAAAATGACAAAAAAATTAAAAAAATACACTATATTGAATCAAACTAAAAATATAAGTATAATAAAAAATTATAGAACGACATGTTAATGCAAGAATGGGGCTCTGATACCACTTGATATGATCCTAGATCGATGTTCTATTGTTAGATGGATGAAATTGGAATGAAATCCGCTATCAACCTAATAGTAGAACCTAGAACTTGTCTTCCCGAAAAAAAGACACCTTAAACCCTAACTACAATCCGACTAGAGAACCTTAAACTCAATGAACGACGCCACAACACTTATGATCTAGTGTTCATAAGTCGGTGAACAACTTGGAATCTCTCCAAGAGTTAGGTAACTAAATCTCTAGGATTGGTAAAGAAAAGACACTCTCAAATCATCATAATTTTGCTTAAATGTCATATCATATGTCCTATATTTATAAGGACCAAACAATTATAGAAAACATAATAAAATAAGCTAACTTAAAAAAAACTCGGTAAAATCGCTTGGTCGAGTGTTCAGATTGCCTTTTCAAACATCGTAAGAGTATTTACCCTAAAAACCGAAATACTATAAAATTCTCGGGTCGAGCTTTTTTTTCTTCTAGCGTAGCAATGCATGATGCTCTTGTTTTTTGCTCTTCTCGGCCTCCTTTCCTTGTAGGGACCTCTTGTAGTCTTTTTTAAGTGTTCTTTGATTTTCTCAAGGGGTTGTTACCCATCTTTTCATGCCTAATTATGCAAACACGTCTCAAAACTCCTTATCATTGCTCTTCGTTGTGTGTCCTCGTGCGAACACGTCTCGAAACTCCTTGCCTTATCTCTCGTTGTTTGTCCTCGTGCAATTTGTTGTGGATCCAAAATCTCATCCTTATCACTTGATGTTAATTAGGTAGGTTAGAGAATTCACAAAAAGATTTAATAGAATAATCAATGGTAGAACTAGTGTAATGAGTACGAGGAAGAGATTTTAACTAATCACTATGTCCGAGTCCATTTTTTGGTGGATTATAGTGCTCGATGATTTAAGCTTCCTCATGTTATTCATCTCTTTCTTGTTCTTTCGTACTTCTTTGATTTTTTGGTAGTTTGATTTCCTCAAGAGAGGCGTTTGAATTCTGTTTTGGTTTGACCACATCGTCATTTTTAACTTGAAGTTGATCTACAATAGACGTTAAGGAACTAGACACATCATTTGAGTGAATCATACTCTCAAGTTCAGTCCAATTATTTTGTAAATGAAAGCTTTGAATTTCATCAAATTTGATTTCCCTGGATATATGTATCCGACGAGTCCTGAGATGGTAGCATTTGAAATTTTTTTGTGGATGAGTAGCCAAAGAAGATAGATTTTATGCTTTTGGGGCACGAGTTTGCTTCGTGGGCTTCATCTACAAACAATTACACCCATGTGTATTTTTATTTTTCATCTATAAGGGTTTCAAAATATTTCTTAGAGTCTCTAGTTAATCTAGGTGTTCTCCAAATGTCTTTGTGATTTAAATCAAAACATTTGTTATTTATTGTATTAGATTTTTGAAAACAATCCGACCATATTTTTCTAGTATGCAGATCTCATATGATTATATTTGACATTAGGTAACAAAATTTGAAATATTTTATAATATGGATCCCTAATCTAGCATGCCAAAATTTTGAATTCTGATAAGAACCCATTTCTTTAGCTCATCCAAAGAAATCTACACAAGATGTTATCCTTATTTCCCTAACTTGTACAAAGACAAGAAGCCAACACGCACGAGCAAGAAGCAAGATTCAAGAAGAGCATCAATACGGAAAGAACAAAGTGTGTTAAAGATTTGAACAGCCAAGCAAGAATCCAAGTTCTTGAACAAGTCTTGAGTTCTTGTAATTAGTTGTAGTCTTGAGTCTTGAATGTATTTGGATATATAAAGCGTATGACTGTCCACAATGGAGGATATCAATCAAATCAATTCAAAGGAATATATTGGCTTAGCCATTGGAGATTGGTGATCTATAATACACCACTTAGAGATTGGTGATCTCGAATACACCACAGGAGATTGGTGACCCATAACACACCACAAAGACACGCTTATATTCTTTGTTTTCTAGTTCGATCCATTCTGAGTCCAATACTGATTGGGAGTCTTATCAAATTGGTATCAGAGCATATCAAATTGATTTAGGATTTTATCAAATTCATATTACTAGTACTATCAAAACAAACATGCGACTTTAAAATATTATTAAAATTTTCTAAAACAGAAAGACCATGCTTGAGTGATCCTTCTCTAATAACATTCTTCGTCTCACTATCATGAATCCAAATTTGTTAGATTCAAAATAGAAAAAACAGTTAAAATCTTGAGCTAGTTTACAAATATATAATTAGATTTCTTAAAACAAATCCACTATTTGTTTTATGTCAAGCAATACATGGAGTAACTCCCAATATAGCAGTAAAAGCAAAACGTGTAGGTCATTCTTTCCTCCTGTCCCAAAATACAAGTATTAATTAATGACTAGTTAACAGAATCAAACTCTGACAAATCGGGAGGTGTAGCCGCAATAGCATGCCTACTAAAATAAAGGGGAGTAAATGATGAAGACTAAAAAATGATTTAAGGTGGCATTGTCCACGGAGAAACCACCCCAAAGCCAAGTCACTATGGAGGACCAGGCAATCGCCCTACCCTCTTGAGTAATTGGGAAGCGCAGGTAGTAAGAAAAAATGAACTCACTAGGGGCTTTTCTTAGAATGTGTTACTTCTTTTGAAAAGAAGCCAAATCCAACCTTTTTAGTGCGCAAGGTCCAATTCAATCTCTTTTTTTCATGGTATGGAATAAATTCATAACTGCAATAGAGTAAAAGTTGCGGTAATGCTTACTATCATGGTCAATAAGGCTATTCCAACCAATCCCCCCTAAGCTGCAAGAGCTACAGATCTTATCCTAGAATAGAAGCTCAGTCGGTCCGGAACACATAGGACCATGGTATTTTATTAAGAATCTAAGGTATTCTATTCCTTTAATTGGTATATTACTTGCATTTGAACTTTTTATGTTTCTTGAATAAGGTTATGAATTTTTAATTAAATTCAAGTTATTTATCATGTAACTCATGGCTCCAGAATCGGCTATAATGTGATTTTTAAGTTTAGAAAGTAGGGTGATGTTACCCATATCAATTTGTTTATCCATTCTATGGCCGAGGAGATCTTTGATTTCTTCTATGTCACCCTTGGTTTTATAGGTGGATTCTTCTGTGTCGAGATTTTTCTTACAAGTTCTAGTTTACTTAAGATGGGGATTGAGCAACCAACACCTCTCCTTAATCTCACCCATCTTCTTGCAGTGCTCGCACCAGGCAACTTTAGGGCTTGGATTAACTTTATTGTAATGAGTCGTTTCTAGAGTACCTCTATGGAAGAAGTGTAATGATCCTTCCTTCTAAATTTGTGTGTAAACTTCGTTGAATGACAGACTAGGTTTTCTGAGGAAGGATGTGATTTGTCACTCCATGTAGGATTTATCTAGAGTTTAAAGTAGTTCAAACACCTGGTCTTTATTGTCTATATCGACAATCTACTTGGGATCAATGGTGAGAAGACAAATCTCACTGAGCTCTAAGCATAGATCTTTGAAGTCCCTAAGATGATGGTTGAAAGGCTTGTTATCTTTCTGAAGAGTGCTCAACGCCTTCTTGATCTAAAAATTGCAGGCTAGGTTGGAGGTCTTGTCGAACACTTCCTTCAGTTTGTTCCATTAGAGGTATGCACTATTCCCGCATGACCATAGAATATTAGAAGCTCGAGAAATTCGCAGAAGCACAAGAGCTCCTAAGGCTTCACAATCTAAGATTTTATCACCTTCTACATCCTGCCCACTTGGTGTTGATTACGATTGTGGCTGATTCACCACATATTTCCACAAACCTCGACTTCCAAGGTTAGATTTAGCATGTTATGACCATACAAGTTATTTATCATCATTTAACACAATTGGGATGTTGCCTTTAACAAGATTTTACATTCTTCTAGTTAAAAAGACACGTGACTTAGAGAAACAAAAAGAATTAAACAGAAGCGAATCAAGAACCTAGTGTATTTATATCCAAGATCTGATACCATAAGAAACTTTAAACTAGAGAAAGATTAGAAGAGATTAAAAATAGAACAAAAGAGAGAATACAATAGAGCATAGAAGAATTACTGACTCAATTATGAGCTTAGTATTAATATTATTTATGTTCATTACAAGTACATATAGGTAGAATATTCTATTTTACAATATGGTACAAATGATAAATGAAATTACCATTAAAGTAAACTAATTAAAACAAGGTAATACTAAATACACATAATGTCTAAATGAGAAAAGAAAAATCTCGTGTTTCCATTAGGAGTGGACGACATAAGGAAAGAAGAAAAGGAAATTTTCTTGTTTTCTTTTTTTTTTTGGTGGACGACGCACAAGAGGACAAGCCACGTGTGAATTATCAAGATTTGGTGAGATTTGCATGTTTAAATTTTCAAGTTGAACCTAAAATTGTAAATGATGTGTTAAATGATGACTTTTGAGTAAAACCTAATCATAAAACTAAAACGATTTATGAGAAATGATGTTTGGAACTTAGTACCACAATCAGAAAATATTTTCCAAAAAAAACCAATGAAGATGTCACATTGTTAGAAATAAGGCAAGATTAGTGACACAATGATATACTTAAGTAGAAAAATTTTGATTTTGATGAGATTTTAGCACTCGTTGCTAGAATAGAATCTATCATATTGTTATTTGGTGTTTTTTACTCTCTCGGTTTCAAATTGATTAGATTGATTTCATTAATGATTTGTTGAATGGGATATTTCAAGAAGAAGTGTATATAGAAAACCAAATATTTGAAGATCCACATCAATCTGATCAAATTTATAAATTAAAGAAATCCTTATTTAAACTAAAACAATCACCATGTGTGTGATACGAGAGGTTGAAGTGATTTCTAATCCGGATCAACTAACAGGAGAGAGAGTGGACAAAACTCTTTTTATTCGCAAAGTTCTACTTATTGTTCAAACCTATGTTGATGGCGTAGTGTTTGGTTCAAATTTGCTAGACAAAGTTACTTAGTTTGTTAAAAAAAACATGAATGGAGAATACTAAATAAACATATTTGGTGAGTTAAACTATTTTCTTGGTTTGCAAGTAAAAAACAAGTTGAAGGTGGGATGTTAATATCTCAAAGAAAATATACGAAAAACCCAATTGAACAAGATCACAACAATTTAGCAAATACTCTTATTTCAACATCAATACAGTTTACGAAGGATTCTAAAGGAAAACATGTTGAGGTTAAAATATATCATAGTATGACTGGGAGTTATTATATTTGATAGCAAGCAGGGTTTGTTCGTGTTTAAGTGCAGGAATTTCTGCAAGATTAAGGTAAAACCAAAGAAGTTACATTTGATGGTGGTAAAAAAGATTATCAAATATGTGTGGTCTGTTATATACAAAACATACAAACTGTGAACTTGTTGATTATTATGATGTAGATTGGGCGAACAATACTGATGATATGAAAAGTATATCAGGAAGATATTTCATTATGGAAACAACCTGGTATCCTGGCAAAACAAGAAGTAGAATTCAACATCTTTTTCTACTAATGATGTCGAATACATTGCTCTTGGGAGTTTCTATACACAACTAATTTAGATGAATCAGATTTAAGCAAATTTAGGTATCGATGCGAAAACTTTTGTTGCACTTTATGACAATATAAGCTCCTTTGATATGTCAAAGAATCATTCACGATATTCTAGGACTAAACATATAGAGATTATGCATAAGTTTTTAAGAGAAAAAGTTAGAAGGAAAAAAATGAAAGTTGAATATGCACCTACTTTGCGCCAATTGACCGACATTTTTACAAAACCCTTCGATATGAATCGTTATGATTTTTTGAGAAACTCACTTGGCGTTTGTGGTTTCTGAGTGATTTGTTTGATAGTCCTAAAGTTTTTAACAAGTTAAAGATATATGTAAGACTATACATGAGAAAATGATCATAATTTTTCATTTAATGATATGTTCATTTGCACTTGATTTATCAAGGTCAGTTAAGCTTTTATTGAAATACACTTGCACTATTAAAAAATATTTGTCTATGATTCAATGTTTGACATGAAAACGAATTTTGAAATTGATATCAGCTTGATGATTCGTGATATTACGAGAATATATATATATATATATATAAGGGTTGTTATAAGTAAATTGTTCGGGTATAATGAGAGATATTCAAATTCATTTTGTAATATCCTAAATGTACAAAACTAAACAATGCTTACATACTCCGCTTCAATCCAAAAGTAACATAAGAGTATATCTAACAGAGAGTCCATATCTTGTTACCTAAAGAAAATGATATATAAACAATGTTCTAGAAGTAGAGAACAAAGAAAAAAATAAAAAGAATAAAAAAATAAAAATTAGCTTTAAAGTATACTAAAGGATGCTGAAAATAGACTCTCAATTAAACAAGTACACTTCAACATAAAAGTAATTCTGAATCTTATTCTTATTTCTCTTATTTATTTGATTTTGATCTTCTAAAAAATGGTTTAATAAGAATGGACTCTAACCAATTTTTTAATAATAATGAAAATAGGAGGGAAATTATTGATAATAACTGATTTGACTGATATGTAAGGTGTATTTTTTCATTTCTTTTCAAAAAAAAATTGAAAATAAATATTTGGTTTATGCATATCTGAAAATTGTTAATTTGCTCGTTGTGAAAGCCTTACTCCTTTCGAAAGAAACATTTGTTGCAGTTTCTAAAAAAATCTTGAGAAATCTTTCAAGAAGATTGAGGATACCTCCACAAGCAGAACTTCTTCAGTGAAAGAAACAAAAACAATAAAGATGATTTTGGAATCGACTTAAGAAAATGTGGAGAAGGTTCATATATTGATATTTACAATGAATCCTCCAAGGATTGACGTCGTTAGGTTCAAAACTCTACCAAAAAACATTGCACCAATCATGCGACATCCAAGTGTACTTAGTAAAAGAATAGAAAAAATTGAAAAGAATCTTCAGTTGAACCAAAAGAAATCTTAGATTCAACAGAAGAATGAGAAAACATCAGAAATCTTCAAAATCAACTTCTTCGACAAAATCAATAAAAGTATAAGAAAGATCTTCAACCCCAACAGCACCTATACCACACAAGGCTGTACATGACTAGGACAATATTCATAAATGAGGAAACTTAAGATTGAACCTTAGCAATCATCAGGTACACCTACTATGTGTGTTTCAAATGCATATTTGTGGGTGTTTTACTTGATAGTAGCAGAGTTTAAGTTTAACGATATGGAAGTAAGGGAAATACTTATTCAAAGAAGTTTGAATATTGCGCAGTTTAAGCACATGATCTTTTGAAAATTTGCGTAATGAAAGGGGGTTAACAAGCACCGTTACAAACGTAATTCAGATTTGTAAAGAACTCATTTATGAGTTTTATGCAAATTTAAATCAAACTTTGAAAGGCCTGGAAACAAATTCATTTGAACAAATCTATGTTAGAGAAAATATCATAAGATTTATTGCGTATGAAATTAACAAGACTCTAGAAGCACTGAATCTAGAGATTTTTTTTAAAGGAGCTACATATAGATATTGATATGGATGAAGTTGTCCATGCTTTTACAGGTTCAAAAAAATGCATTCTAGAATGGAAAGATTGCACCTGCAAATTTGAAATGGGATTGTCTTATTGAACTTAATGTGTTGAACCTATAAGAGAAAGGGATAATTATGTAATTTAACGTTCATTAGGGTTTTCTAATCTTGTACATATATATATATATATCTTGTACGTGACTCATTTGAATAATAAGACGAATACAAGTATATATGGTATCAGAGCCACTAAAGACCTACGTCTAAAATTTTCAGCCGCCGGCCAACCCTAATTTTCTTTTCCGGCGCCGCTCACCCTATCCTTACTTTCCGCCGCCGTCGGCCAACCCTGCCTCTCTTTTCCGGCGCCGCTCACCCTTTTTCTTCTCTTTCAGCCACCGTCAGCCAATGCTATGCATCTGCACCGCTCACCCAACGCTGCACCATCACCCAAACGCCGCTCACCCGCATCCGAACCCATCAGTTCAACGATGTCGCCGCGCCGTTCCGTCTCAACCACGGCCAACTCATCCGCTGCCGACGTCACTCCGGCGTTCAATCCCCATGAGCCTAATGGCACTCTTCTCACGGTCAATATGTCGAACGTGACCAAACTCACCTTCTCCAATTACTTGATCTGGAGTATTCAGATCCGTGCTCTACTCGAGGGTCATCGGTTGGATTGTTTTATCCAAACTGATTCCGTCGTCCCTGAAGCTACCCTCCTCGCCGATGGCATTGCTTATCCATATCCGGCTTTTGCCCCATACAAACAGCAAGACCGCCTCCTGTTTTCTGCAATCCTCGGTGCCATCTCTCCTCCTCTACAGCCGATGGTGGCTCGGGTCTCATCCGTGCGAGAGGCCTGGGTCCTCCTTGCTCAAACGTATGGCAAGGCATCATGGGGGCATATCCTTCAACTCAAGGAGAAACTGAAGCGATGCTCAAAAGGATCTCAACCCATAGATGATTACATGCGCACCATTATCAACAAAGTCGATGAATTAACGCTTCTCAGAAAGCCACTTGATGTTGAAGATCTGCTGCAATACATCCTCGATGGATTGCCGGAAGACTACAAGCCTATTGTAGATGCGGTGAATGCTCGAGACAGCATAATTCCGATCGAGGAACTTCATGAAAAACTCCTCAGTCATGAAGCAAAACTACTTCAATCCACTCCCCTGCATCTCTCGCCGCCGTTCACTGCTCTCGCTGCCAACACTCGCCCGAAACAATACAACAGGCAGCACAGTTCCTCTCATTGGCGACGGAATGACAACGGACCATCCTCAGGGTATCAAGGGCGCTGCCAATTGTGTGGGATCTATGGACACAGCGGCCGTCGGTGTCCACAGCCGCCGCCCTCTCACGGAAGTAAAAAATTCCGCTCTTGCTCCCTCACCGCATTGGACTCCCTCGCCGCGCCCTTGGCAGCCGCGCGCTCACAACACAACCCTATAGACATATGAACCGGAACAGTGGCTCCTTGACAGCGGTGCCTCTCATCATATCACGTCGGATCTTCAAAATTTGGCGCTACATTCTCCGTACAAGGGTGGTGAAAAAGTGGTAATCGGTGATGGCTCTTCGTTGCCCATCACCCATATTGGTTCTTTCTCTATCCCTAGCTCATCACGTGATTCATACATTCACCTTGATCATGTCTTATGTGTACCTACTATGAACAAGAACCTTATCTCCATTCAACAATTATGTCGGACTAATGAAGTTTCCGTGAAATTTTTTGATGACCATTTTCAGGTGAAGGATCTAAAAACGGGGGAGCATCTACTTCACGGAAAGTCTAAAGAAGGTGTCTATGAGTGGCCGATTCCTGCGTCTTCCACCCCTCAAATTGTGGCTCTCCATAGTGTCGAGACCACTTTGTCCGAGTGGCATTTTCGCTTAGGTCATCCTTCGTTTTCCATTTTAAAGCATGTCGTTTCTAAGAATTCTTTACAGTTGTCTAAGTCATGTTCGTCCTTGTTACGCAATTCTTGCTCAACCAATAAAAGCCACAAGTTACCATTTCATGAATCTACCATTACAACCTCCAATCCTCTTGAAATCATCTTCTCCGATGTTTGGACATCACCAATCATCTCTTTTGATGGTTTCAAATATTACATCATTTTTGTGGATCGCTTCACCCGCTATACATGGCTTTATCCTCTCAAAAACAAATCCCATGTTCGGGATATTTTTATCAAGTTTAAAACCCTTGTTGAAAAACAGTTCCAAACCGTCATCCGTACTCTCTATACCGATAATGGTGAAGAGTACATTGCCCTAGCCTCTTTTCTCACTACTCACGGCATTTCTCATCATACCACCCCACCTCATACTCCTGAACACAACGGTATATCTGAACGTCATCACCGTCATATTGTTGAAACAGGTCTTTCCCTCCTTTGACACGCCTCACTTCCCTCCTCCTTTTGGACCTATGCTTTCCCAACCGCGGTCTACCTCATTAACCGCTTACCCACTCCAATTCTCTCCTATGACAGCCCATACACTAAACTTCTAGGCACCTTCCCGAACTATCTTAAACTTCGGACTTTTGGTTGTCTATGCTATCCGTGGCTTCGTCCATACTCCACCCACAAACTCTCACCTCGTTCTAAACCGTGTGTGTTCCTAGGATACTCCACCACCCAAAGTGCCTACTTATGCCTTGATCCCTCTCATTCTAGGATTTATACCTCTCGTCATGTTGAGTTCCACGAAACAGTCTTTCTCTACTCAAACTACTCTCTGTTTTTCGGTTCCACCTCCTCGGCCACAACTCCACCTAACACCCCATGGTCACCACTAGTTTATGTTGTTCCCTCGGGTCCTAGGCCGCTCTTGACACCGTCCTCTTCCCTCACTCCTGCAACAGATCCTTCACCGGACATGTCCATATCTCATGCTTCACCAGACGTGGCCTCTATTTCAGATCGCTCAGCTTCGGACGTCACTGCCCCCACGGTAAATGAACCTATTGTTCGTGGCAATATTCATCCTATGCAAACAAGAGCTAAGGCCAAAATGTCGTAGATGAATCACAATTGCTCCTATTTCGTTGTTCTCTCTGATCACGACACTGAACCGAAGACGGTCTCTCAAGCCCTTAAGGACTCTCGGTGGAGAAAGGCAATGAGCGAGGAATTTGATGCACTTGTCCGCAATGGAACCTGGGATCTTGTACCTGCCGAACAAGCCTCGAACATTGTTGGCTGCAAGTGGATCTTTCGTATCAAACGCTTGCCTGATGGTTTTGTGGAGCGCTACAAGGCCAGACTTGTGGCCAAGGGTTTTACACAACGACCCGGTGTGGACTTCTCTGAGACCTTCAGTCCAGTTGTTAAACCCGCTACAATCAAATTGATCTTGAGCCTTGCAATCTCCAATGGGTGGATTCTTCGCCAACTCGATGTCAACAATGCCTTTCTCAAAGGGTTTTTAACGGATGAAGTGTATATGACACAACCTCAAGGCTTTGTTGATCATGATCGTCCTCACCACATTTGCAAACTTCGTAAAGCGCTCTATGGTCTCAAACAAGCTCCCCGGGTGTGGTATTCAGAACTTCGCGAGTTTCTCCTCGGCCAAGGATTTGTTAACTCTCTTGCCGACGCATCATTATTCATTCTCCGCAACTCTGAGGTAACCATATATGTTCTCGTTTATGTGGATGATCTTGTGGTCACAGGAAGTAACCCCACGGCAGTTCAACGATTCACTACCACCCTCGGAACTCGCTTCTCCATCAAAGACTTGGGAGATCTATCTTATTTTCTTGGCATTGAATCAACACGGACTGCCTCTGGTTTTCTCCTCACTCAACGCAAATACGTGAATGATATCCTCGACAAAGCACAGTTTTCCGATGCCAAATCCGTTGCCACCCCAGTGGCTCTGAGCTCTCGTCTTACCTTGTCCTCGGGTGACAAATTAGAAGATCCCACGGCTTATCGGACTCTTGTTGGCAGTCTGCAATACCTCACACTTACAAGACCGGACATCAGTTTTGTTCTCAACAGATTATCTCAGTACATGCATGCACCGACAACAGAACATCTACAAACTCTCAAACGGGTACTTCGGTTCTTGGTTGGAACACGGGATCGTGGTATTTTCTTCTCCACGGGTAATACTTCATCTCTCCATACCTTCAGTGATGCAGATTGGGCGGGGGAACGTGATGAGTATATCTCTACAGGGGCATACATCGTCTACCTTGGTAGCCACCCGATTTCATGGTCTTCGAATAAGCAGAAATTCACCGCTCCCTCATCCACGGAAGCGGAGTATCGCTCTATAGCGGATACAGCAGCCGAACTTCGGTGGATCACGTCTCTCTTGATGGAACTTGGTATGTTTACGTCTGAGCCACCGATAATATACTGTGACAATATTGGTGCAACATACTTGAGTGCCAATCCCGTATTCCACTATCGCATGAAGCATCTCTCCTTGGATTACCACTTTGTTCGCCAACAAGTGCAAGCCGGCATCCTACGAGTGTCTCACGTCAACTCGTCTGATCAACTAGCGGATTTACTCACCAAACCGCTCTCTCGTCAACCGTTCCTTGCACTTTGTCACAAGATTGGTATCACCGATGGTGCTGCATCTTGAGGAGGCATATAAGAGAAAGGGATAATTATGTAATTTAACGTTCATTAGGGTTTTCTAATCTTGTACCTATATATATATATATATATATATATCTTGTACGTTACTCATTTGAATAATAAGACGAATACAAGTTTATAGAACCAATTGGATTTTAACATAGAAAAACGATGGAACTCATCATGATACAACAATTTATCGTATTGTATAAAAGAAGGGATCCAGCTCAACATGGAAAAGGTTATTCTAGATTAGATACTTTTCCAAGCTATGACTAGATCTACAAGATACATCCTTCCATTTTCATGTCTCATCCAGACACTATTCATGGCAAGTTCTAGGAATTATGAGGGCTAGTGAAGGAAGGAAAGAATTCATCCTTGGATTTTCTTTGAAAAAATGTATATTGATAAAATAATAGTGGTTATTGGGGAAGAAACTTTGGATGATAAATATAAAGAATGATGAAAGTTGGGAGGCGTTTGGCCTCCATGGTTGTTGAAAATCAATAATTGCAGAAGAAACTGAAAGCATTATCCAAACCTGCCAAGAATAACATTTTTCTACCCTCTACTTACATTTTTATATATTTATGTGACCACAATTTTAATGGTTTGAATACATGATCACGCAAACAGAAGGAGAAAAAAGAGGATCCAGTTATAGAGTAAGCAAACATAGCACGAAAAATCGAAGAATCAAGTTGATCAAGTTGAAGTCTTAGTGTTTTTAGGATTTCAGAAACAATTGGTGACTCTTGAAAGTTTAGAGAGAAGACACACAACGATTTTGCTGTTATGTTCTCGCAACACCACGCTCAAACATTGCTTTATTCAGACTTCAAACGGTCACCAGATATAACTCGGTTTTTCTGTGTGTATACCTAGATTACATAACTCAGACACTCCCCCTGAGTACAACACTCGTCTTGAAACTGAACTACAAGAAAAACGCCATTCAAACACTTGTGTGAACCACCTATAACTATTCTTACAATAATTCCAGATTCCCGAATGACGCTCACTCGAATCACTCACCTATAAGTTTCCAAACTTTTATGGTTTAAGGCTTATGTTACAAGCACTCTTCTAGAATGTTCTTAAACGAATACAAAAACTCTTTTCTCACTCTCCTCTCTTCTTGTCGAATTTCAGCGCACCAATATGATTGAGAGAATGGATTGGACGTGCATCCACTTTCTTCTTTAAATGCTAAGCTCATTTCCAAATTGTTCCTTGATTTTCTTTCCATATAATTGTTAAGTTGATTGATTTTCTCCTTTTAGAATATTTCTAAATATCTGTAATGTTTCTAAATCTACAAATATCCAACACAGTTGGAAATATCAATAGTAATGAAAAATATGTATAATGGAAATATCACAATATTGAATCTCAATAAAAATAGAAACTATGCATTATCACATAATAAAGGAAATCTTCATAAAATGAAAATCTTTATAAAATGTAAATCTCCATGCTCTAACAATCTTCCCTTTTTTTCATCTTCTGCTCATGCAAACTTAGAAAACATTAGATCTATACATCCAATAGAATATCAAATAATTTAATCAAAAAGAGATCAAGAATATATTCAAACCGTAAAGGATTCTCCCCTTCAACTGTATCCGGATTACCATTGGTAGTACCTTCTCCCCCGGTTTGGGCGAGTAGAAGACCAAAAATATAATAGATCATCTTGTTAATGGTCGCTTTCATCGGGTACTTATTCCTGGAACACATTGTAACTTTTTCGAACAATGATGTTAGATGCCTTTAAAGATCATGCATAAATATGGAGGAATGGACATGTGGTCATGAGTAGTTTTCTTTCATCGCTATGTACCTCTAACTAATCAATACCGAATTCAATCATATTCCTTTAAATCTCTCGTCGATTAAAAAAACAACTTCACGAATTATAAGCCACTAAAATTGAATAAGCTGACTTGCTTTTTCTCAACTTGTTCTCTAAGGAAATGATTACGAATTTCAATATGCTTAGTCCTAGAATGTTGTACCATATTCTTAGAGATATTTATGGCACTCGTATTATCACAATGAGCTATAAATTATCGAGTTTATACAATAGTCTGACAATATTTGATTCATCCAAATGAGTTGAGTACAACACCTTCCTAATGCAATGTACTCCGTTTTAGCTGTGGAAAGTGAAGTAGAGTTTTTTTTTTTTGTTACCGTGCCAAGAGATCAGATTATTTCCTAAGAAACATCCTCCTGAAGTGCTCTTACGATCATCTTCGTTGCCTCCCCCATCTGCATCACAATAGCCAATTCACAATTAGTGTCTTCTGTGTAATACACACAAACATTTATAGTCCCCTTAACATATTTAATTATTCGTTTCACAGCTTGTAAGTGGGAACTTTTCGGTTTAGATTGGTATCATGCACAAATTTCAACACTAACTGCAATATTACGTCTACTTGCAGTCAGATAAAATAGACTTCCAATCATGTTACGCTACACTTTCTGATCTACATCTTCTCCATCAGAATCTTTTGTTAGTTTTGTTGTGGTGGACATCAGAGTATGATTTGATTTGCAAGTGTCCATCTCAAATTCTTTGACAAGATCACGAGCGTATTTGCTTTGAGATTTAAAGATTTCATCATCCATTTGTTTCACCTACAATCCAAAAAAGAATTTTAATTCAGCGAACATACTCATCTCAAATTCACTTGTCATAGTTTTCACAAACAATCTACTTTTTTTTAGATGTCGATCCAAAACAATATCATCAACATAGATTTGAACCACAAGAAGATTGTCATCAAATTTATGAATAAATAAAGTTCGATCTACTCCCCTTCTTTTTTATATCAGTTGTTGATAAGGAATGTTTCTAGCCTTTCATACCATGCACGTGGAGCTTGTTATAGTTCATAAAGAGCCTTTTTAAGCCGATACACAATATTGGATGATTCCATTGAGAAATGTGCTCTTGACATCCATTTGATATAATCTGAAACCAAGAACACATGCAATACCAAGCAGCAACCAAATAGACTCTAATCTAGCAATGGGTGCAAAAAAGTTTTATCGAAATCAATCCCTTCTACTTGTGTGTATCCTTGGGCTACAAGACGTCCTTTATTTCGGGTTATTTGACCATCTTCATTGGTTTTGTTCTTGAATATCCATTTTTTTCCAATTACATTAGTGTTGGCAGGTCTAGGAACAAGATATCATACATCATTACGCATAAATTGTTCCAATTTCCCATGCATAGTTGTTACTCAAAGTTCATCATTCAAAGCTCCATTCACATTCTTAGGTTCAAATTGAGTTGTAAAACAAATAAATCTCACCAAGTCATTATAGTTTATGTGCGGCTTGTTTCGTATTTTTCTTTCATCGTGAATATTTCCAATGACATCGGCACTGTAATGGTTTATGTGTACTTGAACAGTGGCACCTTCCTCTTCCATGTCACGTTCATCAATCGTGTGTTCTGGTGAAGATTCTGTTTCAGATTTTCCAATGTGCTCGTCAGGTACACCTTGCAGTTCAAAGGGTGTTTTCATTGGCAATTCTGCATCTATAAAAGTATCAGTAAAAACTTCAGATGTAGTGCCATCCTCATCAAAAACAACATTAACCAATTCCATGACACTCTTGGTACGAAGATTATAGACTCTATAAGTTGTAGAATTTGTACCATATCCAAGAAACATACTTGCATCGCTTTTAGCATCAAATTTACAAAGTTAGTCACATCATTTAGGATGTCGCATGTACACCCAAATACATGAAAATAACCAAGATTTGGTGTCTTACCTTTCCATATTTCGTAGGGGGTTTTGGAAGTACCAGTTCTAACGTAGACCCTGTTGATGATATAACACGCAGTATTGATAGTTTTCT
The DNA here is from genome assembly GCA_036759665.1 of Gynandropsis gynandra. NCBI lineage: Eukaryota > Viridiplantae > Streptophyta > Magnoliopsida > Brassicales > Cleomaceae > Gynandropsis > Gynandropsis gynandra. The sequence continues at coordinate 7,017,540 of CM071861.1, read as the reverse complement.
TGTGCTCATTATCTCTTGAAGTAGTACCATTTGGACTAGATATCTCCTTTCTTTCCACAGACATAACAGCTTCTTTGTCTTCTTTGTGGACTATCTTTTTTCAAGTCGGCCTTTGTATCCAATACCAAAATTATTTGGTTCCTTCTTTCCTATTGTGAGGAGATAATCCACCTTCTTTGTTCCGCTAGTCAATATCTTTAAATGTTTCTTTGTTTCTTCAAGTTGGCTTTTAACTAGCATCATTTTTTCTTCTTTATCTTTAAGCTTTTCACGTGTATGTTGTAATCTTGAATGTATTTCCTCAATTTCTTTAAGAATCTCGATGTTGAATTTGCTCATCTTGATGTATTTTCCATATATCTCTTCTATGGTGAGGTCATCATCACCATCGTCTTCATCTGTGTTTCCTCATTCGTCATCAGGGTCAATGATTCCAATGAAGTTATATAGTTCGTCATCTCCTCATCATCACTTTCTTCTTTAGAATCTGACTCTGTTTCTTCTTGAGTGTGGAATGGTTTACTGGTTCTTCTTTCCTTCTTTCCATATTCATTTTTTATATGCCCAAATCCTTGACAATTGAAATATTTTGTTGCGTACAAGGTTTTCAACATGGATTCTCTTTTCATAACACTAGGACACTCGTTTTTCATATTCTCATACCCTTTACATTCATGGCATTGTATTTCTAACATTCTTTCTTTCTCTTGATATGCCTTAGATGACTTGAGGTACATATCAGGCTTCTTCAAAAACTTGTTAAACTTTTTCGCCAAGAGAGACACATCTTTTGTTACTTCCTCAATCATGGATGCTTTTCCAACTGCTTGTAGAGCTATTCCATGATTGGATTCTTTGTTGGTTGAGTCTTGTTCCAACTGTAGTCCCATCTCATATGCTGAAAGAATTTCCACAATCTCCTTGAAGCTTATTGTATCAGTGTTAAAAGTCATATTCATGGATGCCTTTTGAGCAGAAAATCTTTGAGGGAGAAAATAAAAAAGTTTCTTTACTATCTTCTTATCTTCATATTCATCAATCACCATTGGAGGATTCCACCCATACCTGACAGCTCCCCAAGCATCTTCATCACATCCAGGATTTTTTGCCTTCATCTTAACTTTCCAATACCCTCAGTTTGATGAGTTTAGCATTATCAGTTTTCAATATGACTAGATATCTCGTATTGTGTCCATCTCTCCTTCTGGATCTCTCACAGATGTGTGAGGTTAACTCCTCTGATCTGTGCAAGCTCTGATACCAATTGAAAGCTTAGAGAGAAGACACACAACGATTTTTCCGTTATGTTCTCGCAACACCACACTCAAGCATTGCTTTATTCAGACTTCAAACGGTCACCAGGTATAACTCGATTTTTCTGTGAATATACCTGGATTACACGACTCACACACTCCCCCTGAGTACAACACCCATCTTGAAACTGAACTACAAGCAAAACGTCACACAAACACTTGTGTGAATCGCCTAGCACTATTCTCACCATAATCCTGGATTCTTGAATGACTCACACTCGAATCACTCAACCATAAGCTTCCAAACTTTATGGTTTAAGGCTTATGTTACAAACACTCCTCTAGAATGTTCTCAAACGAATACAAAAACTCTTTTCTCACTCTCCTCTCTTCTTCTTGAATTTCAGCGCACCAATATGATTGAGAGAGTGTGTTGGACGTGCATTCACTTCCTCCTTTAAATGCTAAGCTCCTTTACAAATTGCTCCTTGATTTCCGTTCCATAGAATAGTTGCTTGGTTTTATCCTTTTAGAATATTTCCAAATGTCTTGTAAATGTTTCCAAATCTACAAGTATCTAACACAATTGGAAATATCAATAGTAATAGAAAATATGCATAATGGAAATATCACAATATTGAATCTCAATAAAAATAGAAACTATGCATTATCACACAATAAAAAAATCTTTATAAAATAGAAATCTTTATAAAATATAAATCTTCATGCACTAACAACTCTGATTTTAGATGTTTGGTTATGTTTCTCAGAAATGTGTTTTGTTGAATAGCAAGTGCTCTTGCTTATCTCAGACCTATGATTTGAAATTTTCTCCACATTGTTTTACGTGATCAAAAATTCAAATAGAAATATTGTTAATATTTAAATTATCAATTATCAAGAGAACAATTTTCTTTTTTTAGGTTGTTGAGAGTTATAAGGAGTTAAATTTGTCAAGAAACAAATTGTGGAAGCTCACGACCTATAGTCAAAGGAAGTTAGAGTCAATGGGATGTTGGAATCTTAGAGAGGTTGTTCGTGAGATCTTGGAAAGTATTGTTGAAGACAACCATTATAAAAGAACTGTTATGTCAAGCTTGGAAGACAATTCAAGCTTTGATAGAACGTAAAGGTATGTCTTGAGAAAAATAAAATTCCGTATAGGGTTGCTATAGTGTGTGGTGGGAAATGTTAGAATTGTTAAAGACTTTATAGTTGAACTTTGGTTTTTATTCATGGTTTAAATCATGGGCAGTTATAGTTGGTAGTCTTGAATCCACTGTAATATCATACAAATGTACTTCAAAATTTATGTATGAATAGAAAACAATAATTCAGTAAAACACAATTTTGTATTTCTCTTTACGTATTGTCTTTAACTATTTCAATATATATATAAATATTTTGATACTATTTTCAACTCAAACAAATTGTTATTAAAGCACCCAAACAAAAATATGATTTTACGTTAATTTCATAAAAATGCCTTAACAAACCATCAAACATCAGCACTACCCCGAAGGCATATTTTTATATTTTGTTGAAAATATAGAATATGTAAGATATCTTTAGAAAATATATATCAATATTATTTAGAGATTTAGAAGATATAAAAAATATTTAGAAAATGTATATCAAATATTCTTAAAACATCCATCATTGAATTTAAATTTATTATTTCTTGTATGTTTCAATTGCATATGGAATGATATTTAGTCTCTCTAGTTTCCTTTTATGTATTTTTTGCGTAATTTTATGATATTATTAGCAATAGAAATTAAGGAGTATAATTTAGAGAAACAATAACACAAAGAAAGTATCCTAGCGCGAAATTGAGAGATCGCCCAGTTCAAGCTCATGACAACGTGGTCGAGTGTAATACTACAAGATGTTAAAAACCACAAGGAAGCGTTCAGTCGGATCGAAATGGAACTCGATCAAAAAAATAAGCCACGATATTCCTTCAGAAATCGCTTAAACTAAGCACCTATCAACTCGATCCAAGGGTACACCAAAACTCTTCAAAGTTTGCTCGATCAATATATAAAACGTGAAGAATTAGTCATCCCTCAAACCGATCTAATGCTAACTCGACCAAGAATCAACACATAATTTAAATTTTGAATTATTTGAGAGTGGTTGATGAATTTTATATAAACGGTCGACTCTAGACTTCAAGAATAAACAGAAATTAAGTGTTGTACAAAGAGATTTTGGAGAGTGCTAAAGAGTGAGAAATTGAGTAAATTTCGGGTTTAAGTTATCCGTGGGGATGATTTGAAGACGAGGTTATGTTGGCGATTTCTTGGACATCGACTAAACCACTCTAATCTCTCTTTTAATTCTTTTTTCTTTGTAGTTTATTCCCAATATGTAAATCTAAAATAGTATTCATGTTTTAGGATAGAGTGTTTCGTATTTGGATTTACTCTGCTTAATATCGGATTCTAATGTTCTTTATTTTTTAAATGGTTTAATACGTTATGGTCGTTTGAATTGATTGTCACATGGATAATTTTGATAAAGATCTCAATTGGATCTAGATCATATGCATCATTTTATCTGAACCAAATACATTATTATTTTTTAGTTTCTTTTCATGGTGTGATCTCATAAACTTTCGTATTTATTTGGAGTTTATGTGGAACTACATGAATATTTTGAATAAGAAAATCTTATAAAAATACATAAATTTGTGTAAAATTGTGATAAATATACATAAATTATTTTTTATTTTTATGAATAAATTATAATGTTATCTTTAGAATAATATATGAATATTTCCATAGAGAAGCGTATGCAATGGACCAATAACTGTTACGTCAAATGCACCCAATAGTTATTTATTCTTTTAAAATTATTTATAGAATTTTATAAATAAAAAATAATTAATATTAAATATTATAAAAAAATTAATCTCTAATATAAAAGTTACCTCGTATAAAAATATATTTTACATACACCAGTGTCTCCATATTATCATTGTTCTTTTGAAAATAATCATAATAATATTTTTATTTTTTTGGAAATAATATTATAGTTTATAGATATAATAATAATAATAATAATAATAATAATAATAATAATAATAATAATAATAATAATAGTAATAGTAATAATCAACGTTTAATTCTACCATTTGAAAACAAGTTCATGCATCTTTATAAAATTTTTCTTAATGATTTGTTTTTTATAGAATATATTAGATCATAGTGCGAAATACGAAGTGTTCTTATCTTATCTTCTTGGTATTCTATATTTGGAATACAAAGCGTTTAGAATATGAACAGTTATACCAAACTATGTACATATAGATAATCCTAATGTAATTAGAATGACAACGGAATACAGAGAATCACATTCTGAATCTCTCCTATTTATAGCATGGTATCAGAGCACCTTCTCGTGGACCTCGCTCATTGCTTGTAACCCACGGTGTGTGTTGTCCGCGTCCTGATCTACGTCCATGGTTCTGTGCAGTTTGAGTCCCAGTCTCCTGGTCTTAGTTTGTGTTTGGTGACTCTCGTACGTCCTGGTCTTCGTTTGTGCTCGGAGACCATGTTGTTTGTGTGTCTATTGGTGTTCTCGGTGTGTGTCATGTGTCGTCCTTCTGAGTTCGATCAGTGATCCGCTTCCTTGTGCCAACGTGTGTACGGTGTATCGTGTGTGTTTGTCTCTTTGTCTTCCATTTGTCTGGTACGTTAGCTTTTGTCTGTTTGCTTCGACTTTCATCTGCTTTGTGTGTCGCGTCATGTCGTCCGCTTCGTCTGCTCCCGTTGGTTCATCGGTTCTGGTTGTGGCTCGTAGGACTATCAATCCGTATCACTTCTCTTCAAGCGATAATCCAGGTTGCATGTTGTCTCATGTGCTCCTCGACGATCACAACTACGTGGAATGGGCCCGTGAACTTCATTTAGCGTTGCGTTCTCGAAAGAAGTTTGGCTTCGTAGATGGTTCCATATCTAAGTCTGCTGAAGGTTCTTAGGAGTTGGAAGATTGGGGGCAAATAACTCTCTCATTGTCTAGTAGATTTGAAACACTATGAAACCAAGCGTCCGAGCAAATGTGTCTCACTTTAAGATTGTGAAGGACTTGTGGGACGACATTAGGTCTCAATTCTCGGTCTCCAATGGCCCCTAGATTCTTAAACTCAAGGCCGAGTTGTTTTCGTGCAAGCAGAAGGGTATGTTAGTTTCTGAATATTTCAACAAGCTGAAGCGCTTGTGGGAGTCGCTGAGTGCTTGTGACTCATTGCCTGCGTGTGAGTGTGATGGTTGCACTTGTGGGGGTTGCGTGTGCAAACTTGCAGCAAAGTTTGAGAAGAAACATGAGGATGATCGTGTGCACGTCTTCCTCCTTGGGTTGGATGAGGCGCGGCATGGGACGATTCATTCGAATATCCTTGCGCTCGACCCCTTTTCGAGTCTTCAGAAGGTGTATAGTCTTGTTTTGCAGGACAAGGATTCATGTCCCAATGTTGTTCCGAAAGATAACAAATTCGTTGACTTCATAGCGCTTGTTGTCGAGTCCAACCCTAAGTCGTGACTGCGTGATGAATGTCGTGATCTGATCCTGATTTACTCTCATTGCGGGCGGAAAGGCCATTCGGTGGACAAGTGCTTAACGGAACTCCAGTGGAGCTGGTCGTGGTCGCGTAGGTTCAGGTTCTGGTCGAGGTCGTAGCACGTCTATGGTTCGTATGAATATTGTTGGTGTCCGTTCGGGTCAATCTGCTGCTAGTTCGTCTCAAGATTTTCTCAACATGGAATGGCTGAGTGGTTTCTCCTCCGATCAGCTCAAGCAACTCCTTGATGTTCTTACCAACAAGATTGGTGCGAACGAAAAAAATGGGTAAGACGACATCTATCTCGTGGATAATGGATTCGAGCGTTGGGAATCACATGACGGGTCGGTTCGATGTTCTCTTTGATGTCTCCTTTATGCTAACATGTTGTGTTGGTTTACCGAACAGCGTACGACCTTTGCTGTGCAAAAAGGCTCGGTTCGCCTATACGGGGACTTTGTGCTCCACAACGTCTTCTATGTTCCTGATCTTCAGTGAAATCTGATTTCATTATCACAACTTCTTAGTGATACGAATTTTTTTATTCAACTCAACAATTAGTTTTGTGTGATTCAGGACCGCAGTACGAGGATGCTCATTAGAGTGGTGAGCAACGTGTGGGGTTGTACTACTTCAAGGGTGTTATGATCGCGGCTGCTGTAACTGCTCAGTCTTCTTCAGTCGATTTGTGGCATTCTCGGTTGGGACTCCTTCATTTCAGTCGCTTTCTACTCTTCCAGGTGTTCACTTGAATTCTAGTTCTTTACATTTGTCTGATAAGAGTTGTGACACATGTCTTCGGACCAAACAAACTCGTGATGTTTTTTTTTCTAGTGAGAATAAAACCACACATATTTTCCAGCTTATGCATTGTGATGTTTGGGGATCCTGCCGTGTTGGTTCTTATTCTAGTGTTCGGTACTTCTTAACAGTGATGGATGATTTTTCGAGGGCTGTTTGGCTCTACCTTTTGCACGCCAAATCTGATGTACACTCCTATATTCGTGGTTTTTGCTCTATGGTTGAGTGTCAACATCGTACGAAAGTTTTTCCCTTTCGCAGTGACAATGGTACTGAGTTCACCTCCTTGCAGGATTATCTATTCAGCGAAGGAATTATTCATGAGACCTCGTGTGTCGGTACTCCTCAGCAAAACGGTCATGCAGAAAGATGCAACGCCTCTTCCTCTCGACTTACGGATCACCCGCGGTCTTCGGGTCGCTCGGAGCCTTCGTTCTCTCCTTTTCTCGCGGCTTCTGACCTGGACTCTCCGATTGTTATGGATTTTGTCTCTCTGTCTTCCAAGTCTAGCTCCAACGTTGATTCTGGTCTTTCTGTGCCAACGACCGTACCGTGAAAGATGATGACAAATTCATTAATTATGTTGTACTTGTAGTTTAAATTCAGCTCATGGTCTCTATATATAGAACCACTTATGTAATGCTTAAACTCATGGAATGAATTCAAGTTTGTTCCTAATTCTTCTTTCTATTCTCTTAGTTCTACAAACATCTTGTTCTCTTCTTAAACACTCAAATTCTAACATGGTATCAGAGCGGTTTTAATTTATTCTCTCATCATTCTCTTGTGTTTCTAAGCTCAAACTCTCGATCTCTCTTCTCATATTCCGTCAAGTTTTTTTTTTAAAATTCAAAACAGTCCTAAAATCACTAAAATCTCTTTACAGGCAAAATGGATATGGAAGGCACAAAAATGGTTGTTCCCATAATCCTCAAAGGTCCAAACTACCTATTATGGTCAAGATTAATCAAATCAGACCTAGGAGGCAAAGGACTTTGGAAGCATATTGAAGAAAATGAAGCTCCAAAGGTAACATCTCACGGTGAAGATGGAAAAGAAATTATCACCATGGGCTCGGGAAAGTGGACACAAGAAGATCAAGCCGTCCTATCTTTCCTTCAAAACTCCCTTGAGCCATCAATCTTTGAAGCCTATTCCTATTGTGAAAGTGCAAAGGAATTATGGGACATCCTCAAGAAGGTTTTCGGCAACATCTCCAATATAAGCCGGATTTATGAAGTGAAATGAGAAATCAACAATCTCACACAAGAAGGGATGACCTTCAACAAACATTTTGGGAGGTTTAGGTCCTTATGGGCGGAGCTAGACATCTTAAGGCCGAGCTCCATTGATCTAAAAGTTCTCAATGAGAGGAAAGAACAATATAAAGTCTTTAGTCTCCTCTTCACCCTAAGTCCCGCCTATAATGGTGTTATCAAGCACATCCTTAGGTCCGACACTCTACCAAGCCTAGAGGATGTGTGTGCTCAAATTATAAAAGAGGAAGGGTCACTTGGCTTATTTGGAGGCAAAGGCGAGATGATTCAACTAGCAAACAAGGGACATTTTCAACAAGGAGGCGTTGGAGGCTTTGGCGGCAAACAAGGATTCAAAAAATGTGTGTATTGCAAAAAGGAAGGACACACTAAAGAGGAATGTTGGATCCTTCATCCCCACCTCAAGCCACCAAGGAACAATAATTTCAAGAACCAAAGAGCTCACTTTTCCAACAAAATACAAGGAGAGCCGACCGGTGCATCTTCTTCTCAAAATCATGGGGATGAGTTCAAAACTATGGCCGACATGACGAATGCTCAAGCTGAGATGGTCAAGAAGTCCGTCATTGAAGCACTCATCAAAGCCTTGAAGGAGAATTCCGGTAATAAAGAGGGTAAAGGTTTTCTTGCATCTAAAAATTCTAAACCGTTATTAATTGATTCTAGAGCTTCTCAGTAGCAAATGGTTTACAAGGTTCCAATAGAAGGTGAAGGAATTCTTAATTTATTTGAAAAAGATACAAAAGCATTATACTTGCCTACGTTTACATCAAATTTGTTATCGGTTAAAAGAACCACAAATGATTTAAATTGTAATGTGATTTTTAGTCCTAATGAGGTTTCTTTTCAGGATATTAAGACAGTGAAAATATTTGGCAAAGGAGTCACCAAGGATGATTTATACATGCTTGAAGACACCAAGTCTTTTTCGGATGTTTTTAAAGTTTCAGATGTTTCTAATGCTTCTAATATTTTCAAAACTTTTTTAGTCTCTTATGATAATGTTATTTGGCATGCTAGATTAGGACATCCACATGTTCGTGCCTTAAGCTTAATGTTGCCTAATGTTTCTTTTAAATCGGATGAATGTGAGACTTGTATTCTAGGAAAACATTGTCGAACTGTTTTTTCTAAATCTCTTTGCTTGAAGACACCAAGTCTTTTTCGGATGTTTCTAATGCTTCTAATATTTTCAAAACTTTTTTGGTCTCATATGATGATGTTATTTGGCATGCTAGATTAGGACATCCACATGTTCGTGCCTTAAGCTTAATGTTGCCTAATGTTTCTTTTAAATCGGATGAATGTGAGGCTTGCATTCTAGGAAAACATTGTCGAACTGTTTTTTCTAAATCTCTCACAAACTATGAAAATTGTTTTGATCTTGTGCATTCGGATGTGTGGACAGCCCCATGCCTATCTAGAGAAAACCATAAATATTTTGTCACTTTTATAGATGAAAAATCAAAGTATACATGGATTACTTTGTTACAATCTAAGGATAGGGTGCTAGAAGCCTTTATAAATTTTCAAAACTATGTTACTAACCATTTTAATGCCAAGATTAAAATTTTTAGATCGGATAATGGTGGAGAATATATGAGCACAACCTTCAAATTACATCTATCTAAGCATGGCATAATCCACCAAACAAGCTGTCCATATACTCCCCAACAAAATGGTGTAGCCGAGAGGAAAAATAGACATCTAATGGAGGTGGCAAGGTCTATGATGTTCCATACAAGTGTACCAAAAAGGTTTTGGGGAGATGCGGTTTTAACCGCATGCTATCTTATAAACCGAACCCCTACAAAAGTATTACAAGATCTCTCCCCATTTGAGGTATTAAACAAAACTAAACCTCTTATTAACCACTTACGAGTTTTTGGTTGTGTATGTTTTGTATTAGTACCCGGGGAACAAAGAAACAAACTAGAGGCGAGAAGCACAAAGGCTATGTTCATTGGATATTCTACTACCCAAAAGGGGTATAAGTGTTATGATCACTCTACACGGCGAGTTCTAGTATCCAAAGATGTCAAGTTCATGGAAGACAAAGGATTCTATGATGAGAAAAATTGGGAAAGTATAAAGGACTTGGCTAGTTCACCTTCGGATCGAGCTAACAACCTCAAGAAAATTTTGGAGACACTTGGGTTAGGAAACGTTGAACTACTAAGAAGGAACGCAACCATCCATCTAACACCAAGAAGCGCCGGACTTGAGGAAGAAAGAGCCGGACTTGAGGAAGAAAGATCACAAGAAGGCAATATCGTTGATCATGAAGGGGGAAATGAAAATGGACAGTCCGAGGCTGATATAAATGCCATGGATGAGATGAACTTTCAAGAGGAAGAACATCAAGCTCATGATCAAGGAATTGCCGAGGTACAAGAAGTACAATATGTAAATGAGGCCGAGGTACAAGAGGAGCCGAGGGTTGAAACACAAGAAGTGGTACAAGGATTGAGAAGAAGCGCAAGGCTAAGGAAGGTAAAAAGAGTGTATTACAATTGTGAAGCGGTAGCTCATCCAATTCAAGCGACATGCTCTCTAGCCGTGTACCCTCATGAACATCAAGTCTTCATGGCCAACTTGGATGAGGAGTACATCCCGAAGACATATGAAGAAGCCAAAGAGCATAAAGTGTGGAGAGATGCCGTGGGGAATGAGCACAAAGCAATGGAGATAAATGGCACTTGGTTTGAGTCGGAAATACCTAAGGGAAAGAAAGCCGTCTCAAGCAAATGGCTGTTCACGATCAAATACAATAGTGATGGGTCCATAGAAAGGCACAAAGCAAGACTCGTGGCAAGAGGATTCACACAAGTGTATGGAGAAGACTATGTAGATACATTTGCTCCCTTTGCAAAGCTCCATACTATTCGGATTATACTCTCCCTTGCCGTGAACCTTGAGTGGAATCTTTGGCAAATGGATGTCAAAAATGCATTTCTACAAGGGGAATTAGAAGATGAGGTCTACATGTATCCACCTCCGGGGCTAGAACACATAGTGAAACCGGGAAATGTTTTAAGACTTAGAAAGGCGATCTATGGTCTTAAACAATCCCCAAGGGCGTGGTACCACAAACTTAGCACAACACTAAATGGATGTGGCTTTAGAAGATCCGAGGCCGATCATACTCTATTCGCATTGCCAAGCTCAAAGGGAATCATGGTGGTGCTTGTCTATGTTGATGATATAATCATCACGGGAAGTGACATAGAAGGCATGGAAGCCACTAAGGTATATCTTAAAACTATGTTTGATATTAAGGATTTATGAGAACTAAAGTACTTTCTAGGAATAGAAATATGTCGTTCTAAGGAAGGACTATTTCTATCCCAAAGAAAGTACACCCTTGATATGTTGAATGAGCTAGGTACAATGGAAGGAAGAATAACAAGATTTCCACTAGAAGATGGATACAAAGTGATGCGTAAGGGGGAGATAGATGATGAGCCGTTTGAAGACCTTAAACTCCATAGGAGAATGGTTGGGAAATTGATCTATCTCACCATAACAAGGCCGGACATTTGTTTTGCGGTGAACCAAGTGAGCCAATATATGCAAGCTCCAACAACTTATCATTGGAAGATGGTTGAACGGATCCTAACCTATTTAAGTGGAACAAAGGATCAAGGAGTATGGATGGGATGCAACAAGAACACGGAGATTGTAGGATATTGTGATGCGGATTGGGCCGAGGAGCTAGTGGATAGGAAGTCAACCACGGGCTATTCCACATTTATAGGAGGCAATCTAGTTACTTGAAAGAGCAAGAAGCAAAAGGTGGTTTCATGTTCAAGTGCGGAACCCGAGTACCGAGTAATGAGGAAGTTAACCAATGAGTTAGTATGGATTAGAAATGTTCTCAAGGACTTGGGCATTGAGACATCATCTCCCATTACAATGCATTGGTATAACCAAGCCGCCATCCACATTGCGTCCAATCCGGTGTTTCATGAGAGGACAAAGCACATTGAAAAGGATTGTCACAAGGTTAGACAAATGATTGAACAAGGAGTAATTCTACCGTGCTATACAAGAAGTGAAGATCAATTGGCCGACATTTTCACCAAGGCTACAAGCAAGAAAATTTGTGAGTCCATATTCCCTCGGCTTGGACTCACAAACATTCGGACATGATATGTCTAACATGGCAATGAATTGTACTCTTTCTCCTAAGTGTGATTTTGTCCCATTGGGTTTTCCCACTTAGGTTTTAATGAGGCAAGGAGCCGAAACCAAGCAACAAGGAGTTGTCCTTTTCTCCTCTTTAGCCGTGTAAGATGAGGACAAATTCATTAATTATGTTGTACTTCTAATTGTAGTTTAAATTCAGCTCATGGTCTCTATATATAGAACAACTTATATAATGCTTAAACTCATGGAATGAATTAAAGTTTATTCCTAATTCTTCTTTCTATTCTCTTAGTTCTACAAACATCTTATTCTCTTCTTAAACACTCAAATTCTAACAGTGTGCGTGATGGGTGGATTAGAAAGGGAAATGGAGTTTCCAGTTTCGATCGGTTGAGCGGCTTGGTAGAGATTTAGTCGCTGTCCATTAGCTTTTAATGTTCCGCTCGAATCGCTCTATAGTTCCACTTCTGCATGTGTGAAGACTTCTCGTACCTGAAAAGACCAGACCAACAAGACCGTAGGTTGCTCTAGAAA